>APFE030959553.1:40420-85837 GCA_000404065.3 Pinus taeda
TATATTATTAAAAAATTAGAAATAACCCATAACTTATATATATAGCAATGGATAAATAAATAAAAACCGAGTTTGATGAAAATAAATACAAAAATAACAAAGAAGTGGCAAGATATATATAAATGTAAAGTTGTGATAGCGCCTTTTGGACCTCCTTCCAAAACATAACAGCAAGATGGTAACAAAGAAGAGACAACAAACTTTTTAGCAAGAAATCATGAAGCAAGTTCAAAGACTCAACTGTGAGTCATGCATGTCAAAACAAATAGCAATCAAGTCAATCATGAAGCAAGGTCAAAGACTCAATTGTGAGTCATGCATGTCAAAACAAATAGCAATCAAGTCATACACAAGTTTCCTTAAGATGAGTTTGTTACAATTCAAGAGGTTACCTATGGAAACAAGGACCTGGGTTAGGGCCTATTGTAGAAGATAGAGATATAATTTTACTCATAGAAACACATGAGCATGAAGGGTGCAAGACGCCTTTGTTTGAAGGGTACTGGAGGAATGGCAAAGGACACGAGGTATTGTGGTATTAGTGAGGGAAACAGAAGGTCATTTCATTTAGTTAGAAAAAGAAGGCTCAAATAAACAGTTCATTTGTTTTAAAATATTAGAAAATGGAAATCACATTAGAATTGCAACATGCTACTTTGCACCGCAAGTTTCAAAAAATTACAAAAGTAGAGGGCTTGACCACAAAGATCTCTTTGCAACCTTAAAATTGGATATTGCAACATATTCTTAGCTAGGTGAAGTCCTTATAGTGGGTGATTTCAATGCTAGGACTGCAAGTGAGCAAGATAGCATTCTAAGTGGCAAATAAGACTGCGACCCTATATGGCTTATAGAAGAGAGTAATCATTAGTGGGAAAGAATTTCATAAGACATGGGTTGCAATTTCTTTTGTGAACAATGAAGAGAAGTGGCAAGTGGTTTATTATTTGGAGAGACCAATTTTATCTACTACATTATTATAAATTAATAATTTAATTTCTAAAAAGTATATCGTTGTAGTGTTTTCCTCTCAAAGATGTACAAAAAGAACCCACTTAAGATTGTGGATGACAAACAATCTCAACAATATAAATGGCTACTAAACATTGTAGATTTACAGCAACTGATAGAAACAAAACCTGCCAAATTCCGGATCTATGCCACAATCATAGTTAAACAACGAAAAGAAAAAGTAATAACTCGAACCATCCATTGGAAACCAAATATGTAAAGAATAATTTTATTATAACACCTGTGAAGAGAACAGATAAATGTTACCAGTCCCCCTCTATAGGATGGGTTCTTGGCTATCCTCAAACGTCTTCAACTTATGCAGAGTCTCTCTCCTCTATAATGCATAAACCCAACAAAAATATGGTGTGCGACAATGAAAATAATCAGAGTTACAACAGTGAATGCAACAATGAAAATAATCAAAAGTGAATAATGAATGGAAAACCCTTCTATTTATAACAAAATATTGAGTTATCCTCGAATAATAAGTAATAATAAATTATTATTGATCCCATTCTTGGAATAACCACCTGGAATATTTTATTATATTTGTTTAGGAGGGAAAAAGTATTTAAACTTTTATTTAGAAATAATAAATAAATAAATGATTTATTTATCATCTCAAAGAATTAGTTAAGGAATAATAAACAAATAAGGATTTCTTTAATTATTCCTAAGGGATTTAGTTAAATTTAACAAAGAGTAATAATTAATTAGTGATTAATTAATTATTCTTAGAGAAAAATAAGAAAAATAATGATTTATCTGTTTATCTTTCATGATTCTGTCAAATTTGACAAGGAATAATAATAAAACAATAGTTTAATTAATTATTCCTAGAAGAAAATCAAATAAATAATGATTTATTTAATTATTCTTCATAGGTTTAACTATAAATTATTTAACAAAGGTAGTTTATTAAGTAATTTCTCACATTGAAAGCAATTTTAATATGGTAAAATTGATCTAGTAAATTAAGCTAGATGATCAATTTTTTTGTGATAATAGATTGCCCCCCAACGTACGAGTGTTAGGAGCAAAATGTATTACTGAAGTACGTTGTAAAGACACAATCACTAGACAACACAGGGGAGTCAGAGAGAGAGAGAGAGAGAGACTAATGAAGTTGAATTCGAAAGAGGATAGGGACAGAAGGGGCGAGACTAATGCAAGTCTCCTTTTATGTTGTGGTACCAGACCTCACTGATGCAGGGGAGGCATACCCATACTCGCCGAGATAACTTAGTACAAAAATAATGGTTCGCCCAGAAATATAAAACTAAGCAAATGAAGTACATGTTGAATCGTACATGATATGCTGACATAACAGGGCCAAAAAATAATACAATGCGTCCCATATACATAATGCACCTGGTAAAAACATGAGCCAGGATTGGATACAATAATATATGAGTACATGAGATGCAAATCCCCTTCTCTCAAAACCAAATCGGTGGGAGGGAAGGTAGAATAATTAGAGAAGCCCTATTGAACAAGGAAGGGTTTTGCAAATTTGAATGGATCATCTGAAGGAGACGTGCATGCTATGAACACTGTGATTTGTAGGAACCGAACTCATAAACTATGTGGAACTGCATCTAAGGTTGTAGCATAGTAGATATACATTTGGGCATGTGGGGGGCTACTTGAAGGGTCACCCCCTCATGAGGTTTGAAACATCTCACACACACCTGGGAATCACCGGTACAATCTGCTGCATCGCTGGAGCATCAAGTGTATGGATCATGAACATGAAACGACCAAGTCAAAGGGAAATAATGAGACCCTCTTCTCGATCCAAGGCGCTGAACAAGAATGGAAGATGGAACCAAGATACAATGCCCTCTAGGCTATTCTTCTGGAATAAATGAGTTGATGTCGACAGAATAGGGCTTGCGATAGATGGGGCAACGAGGATCCTCAACTAAAGCATGAGGGAAAATAGTAATGTGACTGATGGACTGATGCCAGGGATAATGGGGAAAAGGGACTGAGGGAAAAACATATGACTACCCTTGTCAGAGCATAAAATGCATGGTTGACCTGGCAACAACTGACTCAACTCCGGAGGGCATGGGGATAGTATGACTGGATGAATGGTATGCAAATATGGATGTAATACTGTGACATGATATGGTGGGGCATGAAATAGACTCCAAGACTACAAGGGTGACTCATTGCGAATGCTCTAAACAAGGGTGACTCGATGGCATTGCCACACAAATGAGGCTCGATGGGACCATGAAAACATGAGTGAAATATGGTTACTCATGATGAAAATCGATATATGGTATGACAGTATTAAGAGGAGGTGGACCTCAAAGTACAAGTGTCGCTTTATGACGAAATTCGATTTTAAGAGGTGATGAAGTGACCCTCCTTGGAAAAATGGTTTCCAGGTGAAGTGCCAAATCATCAAAAACTAAGGAAGACCCATTTTAGAGCTCAGTGAGAGATTTCTAATGGTGTTGATGGTTCATCAAATTGAGCTACAATCTAGTCGCAATGGGCGATAAAAACATTGGGGATTTTTCTATAAAAGGGTTTTTTCCCTCCAATTTGGATTAATTTTCTAAGTGAAGTGTTGATCTAGGAGGATCATCGTCAGATCAGTGCACAGGTCATTGTTAGTGTTTAGTGTCATCGTCAACAATTTAGTCTGGCGTCCTTCAGTTTCGACAATGTTGTTTATGTTTTTTCATGGTGTTCAGTTCATATGGTTTTGTACCTGACTGTCGACATGTGGTTGTCGTCAATTCCACCAAGATTTGGTCATCGACATATGTTTGTCGTTCGCCTCATAGGATTTGGGTTGTCATCCACTTTATAGGATTTGTCATCGACATGTGTTGTTTTCCACTCACAGGTTTTGGGTGTCGAAAAAGGGTTTTCGTTGCAAATGTCGCTTTTGTCGACAATATGTATTTGGTTTTTATGTCACATTGTGACAAATGTGTTGTACAAGGGTTTTTATCCAAGGTGTGTAAAAGTCTATAAGACCTAACACATAAATCTAAGCCCTAAAACCCTAAAACCTAATACAAACCTATGTAAAAACCCATGTATCAATCTATTAAAAAACCTAATGCTAAAACATAAACCCTAAGTGCATTAACCTAACACCTATGCTCTAAACCATGTATCAAAGCCTAATTCTATACCTAATGAACCATACAACCTAAGTCTAAACCTACCGAACTTCATTACAATACCATATATGTATTAAAATACATTACCTATGCTCTAAAAACCCACTCTTGGCATAATGTTTAAACAGCAAAAAAACATTACAAACAAACATATCAGTCTTAACCACCAGATGTTAAACTGCGTGGAGGTCATGAGACATGTGAATGCTGCATGGATTGACTGTCGATTTAGCACTGACTGTAGTCTTACCTACGTTGGAGACTGCAAGTATAGACAACACATATGATCGGATAAAAACTGTTATGTAACCACGACTTGGAGCTAATCGCAGACCCTCACCACAGCGTAACACAACATGTGAACAATTAAGCGAAGTTAACTGTTGGGTTGGAGTTCACCGCCAGAGTAGACCATAGCGAAAACCGCGGGGTACATAACATGTGAATAGGTTTCAATAACTCCAAACCGGAACCACTGGAGCTTTGTCAGCGGAACCACTGACATTCAAACTGTGAGTTTAATCACCACTCACATGAGCTGGCAGCCTCCTCCACCCTGTCAACTAACCACCATCGGTTTTGCGCTTATCCAAAGTCTATTATGGGTTTTAAGTTGTAGTTTTTTAACAAATTAATTCAATGACCATTAAACCTAATCCTAAGTGGCAAACTTTGACTAGACCAAGGCTTCAAACCCATCTAGAAGGCAACCAATTCATCTCAAATTCAGCCAAAGGATTCTGAATGTATTTGCAGGCCTATAAGAGGCGATTTTTCTTCATTGAAGTAGAGATTAGTGGTTTTGATTTTTGTATGCAGATTCTAGAGGTCATAGGTAGTTTTGTTTTCAGTGTAATAGGAGCATCCGGAGTCAGAATTAGGAACCATGATAGGCATTGGAAAGCTGGTTCAGAGAGCTATCTATTGACAGTGACCAGAAGTGCCTGTGAGCACATTCATTTTGGTCAAATATCTATGTAATCGACCTCTATTGTTTCAACCCTAATAAAGCAATCACCCATCTTGAAAGCAGACCCAGAGACGTAGTCCATCAGGGACGAACTCCGTAATCAAATTTTCTATCTGGTATCACTGTGTTTTTACTGTTTTCACTTCTGTTATGCATCTTTCTTATGCTTAATCAACTGTCGTAAAGACTTTCTTCTCAAGCAATTTCCTCGATTTCCGCTCGTTCAGTTAACATTCAAATCATTAATGGCTAATCAATTCTACATCAGTTTTTAGTTTATGATCATTTCTGATCATATAATTTGGTATCAGAGTAGGTTATGTTTGTAGAATTTTCCATTGAATGTTAACCAGGTCAAAGTTGCAACGAGGAGAAGGAATCCTTGAGGAGATCGATCCAGATATTGGAAAGTGACGAGTCGTTCATAAGTCAACCATGTCAAGATCTGATGCAGGTGAAAACACTGACACTAAGATGAGTGATGAACAGTTTCAGCAAGCATTCTTGATTATGCAACAGATGTTGGGAGAACTGTACAAAGACAAGAAGGCGAGAGATGCAGCTCCTTCTTCAAAGACATCGAAGAAGGATAAAGGTAAAGGAAAGCCTGATAAACCACCTTCACCTCCATCATCTCCATCATCATCCTCTTCTTCTTCTTCTGATATGGTTCAGTCACTTATCTGCTCTGTTTGATGATGGCATGGCACAGGTTCAAGGGGAGCATATACTTCAAATAATGCATTGTTGGCATTATGGTTAGAAGTATTTGGTGATGATGCTTATGTGGCTAAATGATACATCTTGCTACTTACTGTTGGTTGGTCAAGAGAATGAAATTGCATGTTATAACCTGCTGAAGATGATGAGAAATGCTTATAGTATAGATCATATATGGTGTATGATAGTTGCTGATGACTGTTATGGTCTTGATTAGATTGCTGGTCTTTGATTTATAGCCCCACTATGCATGGGATGGATGATGTAATGTTTTTGAGTCATGTATAAACTTTTGGTATATCCCTGCTTGGTTGGGTGGATGAGTCAAAAATGGTGTATCTCCACTTGGTTGGAAGATTGATGAATGTATGAATCTTTAGGAAGGTCAATGGCAATGTATGTGTAGAGTCATGTTATGCTTTTGCAGACCTTGCAAGTGCTCAGGGGGAGCATGGACGGATTGGTACATCTTGGAATGTACAAAGTGGGAGCTCAATCAGAGATTACAACAGGTACTCAAGGGGAGTATGGACAGCAGAATGGATATCAAGGAAGAGAATATCTTGGTCTTCCCTTTGCCCTTGATGTCAAAGGGGGAGAGTGACTTGGTGTGGTTGTTGCCATCAAGTCCAAAGGGGGAGATTGTTGGCATTATGATACCGGTGTTATCCTTCATGGAAACTCACTCAGAGGTATGGTACAGGTGTTGTCCTTGATGGCAACTCACTCAAATGATAGATCATAGTGCAACAGGTTAAGAGCAAGGAATTAATGATCAGAGAGAGGTATACACAGGTTAACCTTGATGAAAGTGTGTATACACGCGGGTTAGCAGAACAAAAGGTGTGTATGCGTATACATGTAGTTTCACGCAAGGAAAGGTGCGTACATGTTGGAGAACTAAGTTTTGGTCTATGGTATTTGGTCCATGGTAGTTTAGTATTTGGTTCGAGTTATTGACCCTAGGTATGGGGTCCAAGGTATTGGTTCTACGTGGTTTTGGACCATGGTATTGAGAGAGGCCTAAACCTATATAAGGAGAATATCATTAGGCCAAGAGGGGTAAGTGTGCAAGTGATGAATATTTGAGGAAGTATGAGATCTAGTATGCTGGTTATGGGTTGGTGATGCTTTGCTTGATCCGAACCAAGGAGGCACCTATGCAATTGATAAAGGTTGATGGACTGGGATCTTGAAGACTAAATTGTATTATCATTATATGGTATGATCATGAATAGATCTGAATAATGACGCATGTTTTATCCTTTATATATTATGGTCTAGGTATATTTGAAGTTGGAAATTGTAGCGAAGGTATAAGTAATTATTTTCAGATCTGTACACGGGTTCTCTATGGTGAAAGGGTGTATACACGCTGGTTTGTCACAGTCAAGTAGCGTATACATTATGAGATTTGATATTTTAGGTTGTTATTGGTTCTAGTGGTTGTTGTAGAGTTCTGGACTCTGGTCTGTGTTCTGGTGACAATGTTTTGATGACAGGGTTTCAGTGATTCAGTTGTTGGGTGATTCAGAGTTAATGATTGTATTGCAGTAATGATTGTTTTGTATTTATGGATCCAGTCTGAAAATTTATGAAACGTGGTCCCTAGAAGTAAAGAGAAGGTTGTAGCCTTCTACAGGTAGAAGCCTGCGTACTGGTATAAGACTGCACCAGTACATAAATATTGTAAAAAGAAGTTTCTTACTAAAAGAAGATAGAGACGAATTACAGTAGGTGGTTTTCACCCACATTGGGTTTCCACCTTATATCATGGTGTTCATTTGTGCTTCTTATGTGTGATGATCTGTTCTGTTTTACTACACCTGTTTACTGTTCATATGGTTAATAATGTTTTGATGCACTCATTGAATATCAACTAACTTAATCATAATTTTACTGGATATACGCTAGTTGCATTAAACACAGTTACGTATACATGTGGGTATCCTTAACTGAAGTAGCGTATATGAATTTGATAATGAAAATGAAAAGATTATTGATTTGATAGTACTGATTCACCCCCCCTCTCAGTATTATTTCCAACACTGCTGAATCCTGTAGTAGACCTCAATCTGCCTAATCCAATTGTTAAGCTTCTATGCATTACTTTCACCATTAAACATAGGAAGATCAAATTTAACATCTACTTTTAAAAAGAGTTTCATAGATGTATCCTATGTAATTCTATGATTATGGTGGTGAGAGGAAGGAAAATTTTCACTCCGAGAAGGAGAAGGAGGGGGTTCTTCTCCACCATTCCCATGTGCTGAACCTTATCCTTCTAGATTTCTCTCTTCTGCTTTCTCCAGTCTTAAAACTAGCTGACTAATATTCTCTGCCATTGAATAGAAAGTCTTTCTGAAATTATGCTCCTCTTCAAGATGAGCTTCATATTCTGCCATGTTTCTTCTTTGAGGTGCACGCCCTACTTCTGGATCGAAAGGTTCTAGTTCCCCTTTGCCTCTTTGAAGCCTACTTCTTGTTAGCATACACACAGACAATTCACATCTAAAAAGCCCTTCTCTAATACCACTTGATCCAAGATACTTTCACTTATAGATGTATGAAAAGAATCACATGCAAAATTACAGTTTAACATATAAATTCAATGTACACTCAAGAAAAGAAGAAGAAATCACACAAAGGCACAAAAATAAGACACCAAGGCTTGATAACGGAGTTCGTCCAATTCATACTACATCTCCGAGCCTAGCTCAAACAATGTGTGGCATTTATATTATATGGCATGAAAGAAAAGAATTTACAATCATCAATTGCATATAAGAGGTTTATACCTCCATTCTGAAATATGGTTGTGAGATGGAGACCTCAGATGGGGAAGTGAGTAGCATCAAAGCATCTGTGGTGCTGAAGGGGACTGAAAACATCTGAAACTTGTCCCAACAAACAAAAATGCACTACCAGCCTCCTGCCAAACGAGACAACATGCTGCAAAAAATCCTCTCCCCGTGCTTTTCTAACCATCGTGCCTTTATAATGGGTCTTTTGGACAAAATCCCATTTAAATTGGGGTTTTCTTGGTTCAAAATAAAGGTCGGTGGCGTGGAAGGATCGGTAGGCACCACCGACCCTTAAAAAGCCTCTTTATCGTTGTAACGATAAATACTAAGAAATCCCGAAAAATCCCTAAATTTCGACGAAAAATCCATTTACCCAGACTTCAAAATTTGTTAAATCGGGCGTATATTCCTTATCAGGTTTGGGCTCGACATTGCAATCGACATATCAGGGCACAACAGTCCTGTTACCTGGGGATGACTGATCGTTGATCGCTGATCGACGATATCAGCGCTGGCGATCGCATCGGCATCTCGTCCCTGCCATCGCTGATGATATATATGTATCATATATCTATACTATATATATATATATTATATTATATATATATATATATATAGTCCTCCGATTTGATTGCCTTCGATCCACTTATCCAATTTAATCGGAGATTGGCGATCAAGGTTTTCTCAATGCCCTTTCTAAGTCTGCCTCTATGAATCCTCCAGTTGTGATTTTTTCCTTTTAAGGCTTAAACCCATTTTAAAAGAAAAAAATCCTCATTTTCTTAAGGAACAAAGTAACCTTCTTTTCACGATAACTTCACCATCCGAACTCGGATTGGAGTACCGTTCACGTCGTTGGAATTAGGATGACGAGATCTATGCTCTAGTTCTGAGTTGACTTCATTCTGAGCACTTTGATTTCTGAGCTTTTTCCATGCCATTGTATCTAAAGATCCACCTTGATCAACTCACATGAGCTGGTAGTCTCCTCTGCCCAGTCAACTAACCACCAGCAGTTCTGCACTTATCCAAAGTCTATTATGGGTTTTCAGTTGCAGTTTGTTAACAAATTAATTCAATGACCATTAAACCTAATCCTAAGTGGCAAACTTTGACTAGACTGAGGCTCCAAACCCATCTAAAAGGCAACCAATTCATCCCGAATTCAGCCAAAAGAGTTTGAATGTATTTGTAGGCCTATAAGAGGTGGGTTTTCTTCATTGAAGTAGAGATTAGTGGTTTTGGTTTTTGTATGCAGATTCTGGAGGTCATAGGCAGTTTTGTATTCAGTGTAACAGGAGCATCCAGAGTCAGAATTGGGAACCGTTACAAGCATTGGAAAGCTAGTTCAGAGAGCTACCTGTTGACAGTGACTAGAAGTGCCTGTGAGCACATTCATTTTGGTAAAATATCTGTAATCAACCTCTATTTTTTCAATCCTAATAAAGCGATAGGCCATCTTGAAAGCGGACCTGGAGATGTAGTCCATCAGGGATGAACTAGAAGTGCGATCTGGCTCATAGGAAACAATTGGAAACCTTCGAGCTTGCAATTTATAGGCTAAAAAATGTGATTGTAGCTAGAGGAAGGGTTGGTTTGCTGGCCTGGTGGGGGCTGTAGGCTGATCAATGCAGACCATTGTTTTCTTCTATGTACTGAAAAGACATATGGTGTTTTGAGGCATGGCAGAGCTAAAAATCAACTGGTGTGAATGAGACTTGGATACTCTTCAATCGTTATGGGTTTCTCAAGTTGGTAGAGAATGCATTGATGAGGGCAGGTGAGCCCATGCTATCGAGAATTGTGAGCTATTTGGATCTAGACCAGGGGTTCTTTGTCATGTATGGGCACAAGATCGAGCTCACATTAGAGGATATTTACTTTTTGACCAAATTTCCTCCCCTCGGAGTGGTAGGGGATATTCATCCGACGTTACCTCGTGGGAGGAACATTATTGAGTTCGTGGAGCGCCATTGCCGACAAGGTGTTTGTGTCAAGGGAACGACTATCCCTCTTTTTGATCTAGAGAGGTTAGAGACACGGGCTGTTGCCACAGCTGTGCTACGGGTCTTGGGCAGCTAGGAATTCTACCACATCAATGGTGGGCAGATGATGTTAGTTGATAGTGTTTTGGTTGGGACCTACTATGGGTGGGCCCAGACAATGCTGTCGTCGGTGAAACGACAGTTGAGTCTTTGCAAGAGGCAAGTGAATTATGATTGCACTTTTGGCATAGTACTATGTGCATTCTAGTTTGAGAAGATACCCACTATTTTTCCTCATGTACAGATCCGAGATGGGGGCCCACATGAGCCCAGGATGCGCCTCTGGGGTAGATGCTGTGGAAAGGAGGAGGAGGGGGAGTCAGATGTGTGTTCTGACTTGAGTTTTTTGCACATTAGGATCAGATGCCCCTTTACATTGATGACTACCCTTATAGAGGGATGAACTATCAGGGGGATCTTGACTTGCCACTTCTGCCCGGGCGAGCATCAGGACTAGATGGTAAGAGTTAAGTTGCTATGTTTTATGGTGCATTCTATATTTATATCACATGTAGTAAGCGTTGGAAATAATACTGAGAGGGGGGGGGTGAATCAGTATTATCAAATCAGAAAAACTGTTTCATTTCCATACTTAGATACATATATGCTACTTCAGTTAAGTGAACCCGCGTGTATACGCGACTGTGTCTAATGCAACTAGCGTATATCCAGATTATTTATGATTCAGATAATCCATTAAATGTTGATACTTAGATAATGCATCAGAACTTAATTGACCATATGAACAGTAAACAAAAGCAGTAAAACATAATAGATCATCACACACAAGAAGCACACATGAACACCATGATATAAGGTGGAAACCCAATGTGGGTGAAAAACCACCCGTTGCAAGTCGTCTCAATATTCTTTAATAATAAATTCCTTTTACAATAGTTTTGTATTGGTGCAGACTTATACCAGTACACAGGCTTCTACCTGCAGAAGGCTTCAACCTTCTCTCATTCTCCAGATTCTCTTGGAAGGGAGCTACGACCCCCTTTGCTCTTGTACTAGCCGATCCATTTACTAGTACGCAGGCTGCTACCTGCAGAAATGCTCCATCCTTTACTTGTTTTCCAGCTGCTACTAGAAGGGAGCTACCACCCCCTTGGCTCTTGTACTAGCTGATGTAATAGTACGTAGGTGCCGACCTACCGAAGGCTACAACCTTCTCTTTCTTCCTCCAGGTACCACATTTCATAAATTTTCAGACTGGATACACTGAAGCACAACACAGTGATCTTAAGGCCACGTTTCATCCAATTTTCATACTGGACCCATCAATATCATTGAAGCACACAATCAATCAACACTAGCATTATCAATCTCTGAATCACCCAATACTGAATCACTGAACCTTGTTAACAAAAAGCAGTCACCAGAACATAGACCAGAACCCTGAACTCTGCAACACTTTCAGAACCAACTGTATCATCAAAATCATGCATTAAAGTGCATACACTACTTGAACAAACCAAACCCGCGTACATACGCACTTTTACCAAAGCCAACCCGCGTACAGATCTATAAATATTTAATCATGACTTGTACTGATTTCATACTTAAGTTGTGCCCAGTTCATAACATTACATGCATCAGTATACAGATCTATAATAAGCATAATCAACTACAAAGAGATAGCTCATTTCAAACCATTTGATCCCGATTTGTCCTTAGATCTTGTTTTCCATCAACTTGTGAGATCCCTCCTTAGCTTAGATCAAGCAACCCATATCCTGCATACTGGATCTCATCCTTCATCAGATGTTCAAGACTTTCTCCATTCATTTGCCTAATGATCTTCTTCTCCTTTTATAGTCTTAGGCCTTTTACAATACCACGGTCCGAAACCATAACAAATCAATACCATGGACCCAATACTAGGGATCAACACATCTGACGAGATACTATGGTCCAAAATCATAGGTTCAAATACCAAGGACTAACTACCATGGACCAAAAGTAAGTTCTCCAATATATATGCTCTTTTCCTTGCATGAAAGTGCGTGTATACGCATACACGCCTTTGTAACAACTAACCCGCGTGTATACGCGGCTCGGTCACGATGAACCTGCGTATATATATAATTTATCTTCATTCTTGTAGACTGATCATCAATTCCTTGTTGCTGACCTCCTACACTATGATTTGTCATCTGTGTGATTTGCCATCAAGGACAACACTTGTCTCATAATGCCAACAATCTCCCCCTTTGGACTTGATGGCAAAGCTAACTTGTCACACTTGGAACTTAACATCTGATTCCTTTGAGTTGTCCTGCATCCCATGCATTCAGTCACATCTGATATCTCTTCTGAAGGTTCATCTAGTTATAGCTAAGTGAGATGTTCTTCTGTGAGTGGGTTGCCATCAAGTACAACACATGCATCATAATGCCAACAATCTCCCCCTTTAGACTTGATGGCAACAACACCAAATCACTCTCCCCCTTTGACATCAAGGGCAAAGGGCGGACCAAGATATTCTCTTTCCTTGATAAACATTCCACTGTCCATACTCCCCTTGAGTTCCTGCTGAAATCTCTGAATGAACTCCCCCTTTGTATATACCAAGGTGTACCAATCTGTCCATGCTCCCTCTGGGTACATGCTGAAGTCACTGCTTTGCTGTGTTGACCATGCTCCCCCTGACTGTAGGCAAGATCTGCAAAAGATGTTCTTCAAGAAGAACATGACTCTATTATAAGTGACCTTCCTATCACCAAAGACTCATACATCCATCTCCCATCCAAGTGGGACTTGACTCATTTACCCAACCAAGTGGGGATACATCAAAAGTTTACACATGATAAAACAAGAACATTACATCATCCATCCCAGGCATAGGCCGTTACGTGACCTTGATAATAAATGAAATACAAGATATAGAGACCAAATATCAAGAGTAAGACTTATGAAAATCATCAATGACTAATATCAGTAGCATCTGTCAAACACTTTTCAGCTCAGCAACCATGATCTTCTGTTCTCCTTTTGTACTTGATCTACCTGAACCCAAAATGGCTTGTGTACACGAACCAGGAGCTTCTAAGGTAATGCCAATAATATATTATTAGCAGTTTATCTGCTCCCCCTAAATCTGTGCCAGATGGTCTCTGTCATCCCCATATCAGACTTTTCTCACCCTGAGTCTGGCCCACTGATTTCATTCAAACCAACATATACGCTACTGTATCCACAGAAACAAGCGTATATACGCGGATACGCCTTATTAAACTCGCGTACAATTATTTCTAGATCAGCAACCTGCAAGTTTCATGTACCAAGGTATGTCTGCATATAGAAATCAATACATCCTTTTGAACATCATCATAAGTCATTTACATGATATCATATGTGGAAAACACCATAGTCATCATCATCAAGATTTGCATGACCATCCATGTAACATTACACGGGAAAATTCTTCATCTGATAATCATTAATCAACATATGTGAGAATCAACCTATCATCATATAGGTAAGAGCATATCTCCAATAATTCCATGTATCCAGCACTAAGTATCTAGAGCTCAAGATTTTGTCAAGATTTCTTTATATCATCAATAATCCTCATCCACATGATCATCAAGAACTATAGGAATCCTGCATCATAACTGTATTTCATGCATATGAAGACAACAGCATATGAGAGACTCATCATCAAGTAATGATGTTGTGTATTCAAGCTTTGTACTTATGAAGATCACCATGTAAGCATCATATATGCACCATCAATCCACAAATATGATCTGAACATCAACTATGTAGCCCTTAAGAACCATATGAGATTTTGTCATGGATAACTCATAACCATATCATAGCAAGATATATCATTTAGCCATATAAGCATCATCACCAAGGATTACTAACCATAATGCCAACAATGCATTGTTAAAGGCATGTGCTCCCCCTCAACCCGTGCCATCTGTTTACTATTAGATCTGATCATGCATATATCAGAAATAATCATCAAGACATCATCATCATCATCAAGTTAGAACATCTTACAAATATCAAGACAATTCCACACATCTTCAACAGACTGTAACTATTGACCGATAGAGCAAATAATGGACTGAAACATATCAGACCCTTTTTCTGAGCCTATCCCCACTACTTTTCCTTACACTGACATATATGCGACTTTGCAGTGTATAACTCGTGTATATACGTGACTTCTCTTTATGAAACTTGCGTATGAGTTTCAGGACACTGAAGTTGTACACTTTCAGCTCCCCTTGAGTTAGTTATGTCTGTGTTGTGCTACATCTGAGTACTTTGTGCGGTGCTACATCTTTCTGACTGAACTTCCTTCTTCTTCCATATCTTCAAGTGTGATGATGATTTCTCCTTTTGGTGTGATGTCCGTACTTTGTTCCTGCAATCCTTTGCTATATGTCCAAGATTGTTACATGCATAACATCTTACATGTTTCATATTCCTCCTGTAGCAATCAGTAGCCTTGTGACCAAACATATTGCAAGAAAAACAATATCCATTAAAGTACCTGGAATGTGATGATCCTTCTATGTGATGGTCTTGAACCATTCTTCTTCTGCATCTAGCTGCAATATGTCCAAGGTTATGACATTCATAACATTCAACATTATTCATAGGAGGAGTAAAACATTTTATTTGAAGAATCTCTTTCCTTGATTGTTGATGGGGTTGACCTCTCATCTCCTTGTTGATCATTTTAGATTTCTCTTTAGAGTTCCTTGCCTCACCTTGTGAACTAGATTCACCTTCAATAGATTCATGAAAACCAAGACCAGTTTTGATAGCAGGAGATCTTTGACTACTAAGAATGTCATCCAATATTTTAGTACTATCTTGAAATCGTAAGAGATTATCCTTTTCTTCTAATTTATCCTTTAGAATATTTACCTCAACTTGATGTTGCTCTTCCTTTTCAAGATATTGCTTCTTCACATTCTCTTCAGCATTTCTTTCTTCTTCCAACTGATGTCTTAGATTAAGAATCTCCTTTTCTTGTTCTTCATTCACATCCTGCTGCATTTGACAAATTCTGAAGGTTCCAACTGAGATTTTAAGCTGATAGCTTCTTTTTCCCGTTTTTCAGTAGCTTAGAGTAGATCTTTATTCTGTTTCTTTGATTCTTCAAGATCGTCCTTTAGCGAGCGGATCGTGGCTTCAAGACTCTCATAGTAACTGGATCTATGTATGAGTTTCTTCATTGGTGTGCTTCTTTTATTGACTTCATCTCTTAGTGATGTTGCTTCATCCTGCAACTTTTGATATTTGTCCTTGAATAATTTCCTTACCTTGTTTCCTTCCTCTAGTTGGGCTTTTAGCAACTTTTGATATTTGACCTTGAATAACTCTAGATGGGATTTTAGTTTGGTAGCTTCTTCTTTGGAGTCATATTCCCTTTTGTTCAATAGATCTTATTGATCTCTAATTTTGTCTGTTAGCCTTTTAAATTCTGCCTCTATTTGATATCTTTCTTGTTCACCCATAAGAGCAAATTCAGTTGTTTCGCTATCACTTTCATATTTTTCGAATGGATAGATAGCAGGAACATCAGAAGATAACCAATTCATACCTGATAGTTCATCTTATTTCTGAAATGATTCTGAATCTGAATCTGAAGAGCTTCTTATACCTAATCCCCAATCGATTCTCCCACTGTCATAGTTCTTCTGAGATGTCTTCTTGTTCTTTGGTGCTTTCTTCTTAAGCTTCTTTCCCATTGTTCCAAGGATCTCCTTCAAGCGATCAAGATTCTACAAAAGGACCTGCTCTGATACCAATTGTTGGAAATAATACTGAGAGGGGGGGGGGGGTGAATCAGTATTATCAAATCAGCAAAATTTTTCATTTCCATAGATACATATACACTACTTCAGTTAAGTGAACCCGCGTGTATACGCGACTGTGTCTAATGCAACTAGCGTATATCCAGATTATTTATGATTCAGATAATCCATTACATGTTGATCTTTAGATAAGGCATCAGAACTTAATTGACCATATGAACAGTAAACAGAAGCAGTAAAACAGAACAGATCATCACACACAATAAGCACACATGAACACCATGATATAAGGTGGAAACCCAATGTGGGTGAAAAACCACCTGCTGCAAGTCGTCTCAATCTTCTTTAATAAGAAACTCCTTTTACAATAGTTCTGTACTGGTGCAGACTTATACCAGTACACAGGCTTCTACCTGCAGAAGGCTTCAACCTTCTCTCATTCTCCAGACTCTCCTGGAAGGGAGCTACGACCCCCTTTGCTCTTGTACTAGCCGATCCATTTACTAGTACGCAGGCCACTACCTGCAGAAATGCTCCATCCTTTACTTGTTTTCCAGCTGCTATTAGAAGGGAGCTACCACCCCCTTGGCTCTTGTACTAGCCGATGTACTAGTACGTAGGTGCCGACCTACCGAAGGCTACAACCTTCTCTTTCTTCCTCCAGGTACAACGTTTCATAAATTTTCAGACTGGATACACTGAAGCACAACACAGTAATCTTAAGGCCACGTTTCATCCAATTTTCATACTGGACCCATCAATATCATTGAAGCACACAATCAATCAACACTAGCATTATCAATCTCTGAATCACCCAATACTGAATCAGTGAACCCTGTCAACAAAAAGTAGTCACCAGAACACAGAGCATAACCCTGAACTCTGCAACACTTTCAGAACCAACTGTATCATCGAAATCATGCATTAAAGTGCATACGCTATACTTGAACAAACCAAACCCGCGTACATACGCGCTTTTACCAAAGCCAACCCGCGTACAGATCTATAAATATTTAATCATGACTTGTACTGATTTCAGACTTAAGTTATGCCCATTTCATAACATTACATGCACCAGTATACAGATCTATAATAAGCATAATCAACTATAAAGAGATAGTTCATTTCAAACCATTTGATCCCGATTTGTCCTTAGATATTGTTTTCCATCAACTTGTGAGATCCCTCCTTAGCTTAGATCAAGCAACCCATATCCCGCATACTGGATCTCATCCTTCATCAGATGTTCAAGACTTTCTCCATTCATTTGCTTAATGATCTTCTTCTCCTTTTATAGTCTTAGGCCTTTTACAATACCACGGTTCGAAACCATAACAAATCAATACCATGGACCCAATACTAGGGATCAACACATATGACGAGATACTATGGTCCAAAATCATAGGTTCAAATACCAAGGACTAACTACCATGGACCAAAAGTAAGTTCTCCAATATATACGTTCTTTTCCTTGCATGAAAGTGCGTGTATACGCATACATGCCTTTGTAACAACTAACCCGCGTGTATACGCAGCTCGGTCACGATGAACCTGCATATATATATAATTTCTCTTCATTCTTGTAGACTGATCATCAATTCCTTGCTGCTGACCTCCTACACTATGATTTGTCATATGTGTGATTTTCCATCAAGGACAACACTTGTCTCATAATGCCAACAGTAAGTTTGAAATATGTTGTATGCATACATAGCACAAGTGATGTCGATAGGATATGCAAGCCGAGCCACAGTGCCTGGGGCTGCAGATCGGGGGACATCATCGTCACAGCATGGCACGAAGGGTACTACACTACTTGTTGATTTGCATCGTAGGTTTGATGTACTCTTGATCGGAGTTTCAAAGCACGGATGGCACGACTTAGAGGATTGATACACAAATGAGTGCACTTGTCTTCCCTTAGAGTGGCAAGGTATTGTGCGGATCATGGCAATGGCCGGTCAGGCAGTACATGATCTACGTGTAGGTGGAGCAGAGCCTTTGGTGCAAGATCCGCCAGACAGTGACTAGATGCAGGGACATGTGGGCCCCTTTGATTGTGATTTTTGTAACATGCTATGGGCATGTCAGATGTATTTAGAGCTATGGCTTCAAAAACTTTTATGATACATAATATGATTATGCATTTTATATGACGATGATGGTTTGTCCTTTGTTTTGTTTATGGTTATCTTATGTGGTATACATGTGATAAATGCCAAACTAGAATGTTGTTTACAATGGTATCTACATAGTGATTTTGGGCTCTAGGCACATGACTGAGAGTAATGGTTTCAAATTCATGTACCAATAGCTTCACTCGTAGATATTTTCTAAATAGGACTTGGTTATGCACATGATACACACCATTCAATTACATGACAAGTAGTAAGGAATTTAAACAAACATGAAGATGAAGGATGCGATGAGCAAGGGCATCGACTAACAAACCTATCACTGCATCATATTCGGCCTAATTATTGGTGGCAGATCCAATGCACACACCATTTGAAAGGACTAACGTATGCAAGGTGGTAAAAATGGCCCAGGCTGCCGAGGCTAGATTCTGGGAGAAGCGACATGCACCGTCGACATGACCGATATATGACGTGGATAATGGATCCATATGAAAGGTGAAAAAGATAACTGATGAGATGATGCAATCTACCTAACTTTATGGTAGAAATAAAGATACACAAATCAAAGGGATGTGCAATGATCAAAATTTCTTGAGGTAGAGCGCATTGGTAGAATTAAGAAGGAAATGGCCTCTGAAATCTCTGAAGAAATGCCCCGTTACTCAAGTGTAGGGGTAATCAAGGGTATACATAGCTTCCATGGTGTCCTCATCAGGCTGGGAGATGGGCGGACAAGAGGAATATTGACTACATGATGTGAAGGCATTACCTGGTGCATCAACTTGAGAAATCAGGTTCACATACGCATCATCTAGAATGGTAGATGATAGACTGGTAGACGGAGGATCTATTGATTTTGAGACTTGGGATTCTTCAAAAGGAGGTTCGATAGAAATGCACGCAGAAACCTTAGAAAGGATTGCCTGTGAGTGTTGGACACATATTGTCATTGATGTCAATATGGCAATATTCAAGGAAGGAGATAGAGCCAAAGAAGAGGAACAAACAGCCATCAAAGCAACAGAGCAAGCAGAACAGAGCCGCAAGAGGAGCAGACCAAGCCAAGAGGAGCCAAGTGGAGCATAAACATGCATATGGCGGCAAAGACATGTATATGCATTTAACGCAAACAGAGCTATCGGAAGCGGAAGATTTAGACTCATATGAAAATGCACTGACGGAGTGAAAAAGGTAGAGTTTATATTGTATGAGTAGGTTACGTTATCGGGCTTGTAAAACCCATGTATGCATAATTTAACAACTGTTGAACACTATTGAAAAAGTTGGAGAAAAGTTTCTAAAACACCAATTTCTCCGTTGCTAAAACACCAGTTTCGGCGTTGCTGAAACACCAATTTTGGCGTTGCTGAAACACCTCCGTGACGAAATTATATTTCGGCGTTGCCGAAACACCTCCATGACAAAATTATATTTTGGTGTTGCTGAAACACCTTCGTGACGACATTATATTTTCAGCACATCGTAAACATGAGGAAGCTAATGCGAATGGAGGAGGGAAGTCAGAAGGTCGAGTGAGTGTTGAGGAAGTCGAAGCTCAAGTGAGCGAGGAGGAAGCCAAAGATTCATTAAGTAAGCGGAACAAATAGAGAAAGGCATGAGAATGTATAAAACAGTAAAAACAAGTTGTTGTTGTTGCTGCTATTGTTGTTGCTACTATTGTTGTTGCTGCAGTTGTTGTTGTTGCTACTATTGTTGTTGCTGTTGTTACTATTGTTGTTGCTGTTGCTGTTGTCGCTGTTGTTGTTGTTGCTATTGTTGTTGTTGCTGCAGTTGTTGTTGTTGCTGCAGTTGTTGTTGTTGCTGCAGTTGTTGTTGTTGCTGCTGTTGTTGTTGCTGTTGTTGTTGCTACTGTTGTTGTTGTTGGTGTTGCTACTACTGCTGTTGTTGTTGCTGTTGCTATTGTTGCTACTGTTGTTGTTGTTGCAGTTGCTGCTATTGCTACTGCTGTTGTTGTTGCTGCAGTTGTTGCTGTTGCTATTGCTGTTGTGGTTGGAGCTTTTTTTTGGTGTGGCAAAGAACCAGAATATGAGGTAGCAGAAGCAGCAGAGGTGGTTAAGCATTGTATGAAGTTGCTGGTGAACGTTGGTGAAGGCTGCTACAGCTGCTGAAATATGCTAGAGGAAATAGAGGCCGTGTGAGGGTCCAGAAGAACAGAAAGAGGAATGAAGGACCAACAGGATAGTAGGTAGTCGAAGGAGAGAAACAACCAGCAGAGAAACAATCATGCTGAAGCATTCACTATGAAAATGAGAACATAAGCTTGAACATAAAGTTGTTCTTTATACAGAGTTTAGTGCAGCTAACAGTAGACTGACTAAAGCTGTGTGAAGTCCTTATCAAAGAGCACAAAGACTATTGGAGACTCTGTGTGGGCAGTATGGAAAGTTGTAAAGACTTCTCCATAAGAAGATTGGTTGTCGTTGCTACTGTAGCATGGAGACTACAGTGAAGTTGTAAACAGATAGAACTCAGCAGAGAAGAGTTCTGAGAGCAGAATATTATTACCAAAAGCGTCTTGACAAGATTGGATTGGAGTCCTTGGGGCTGGTGCCTCAGAAGTGAGAAGGATAGGAGTCCTTGGGGCTGGTGCCTCAAAAGTGAGAAGGATTGGAGTCCTTGGGGCTAGTGCCTCAAAAGCAAGAAGGATTGGAGTCCTTGGGGTTGGTGCCTCAAAAGAAAGAAGGATTGGAGTCCTTGGGGTTGGTGCCTCAAAATTAAGTAGGATTGGAGTCCTTGGGGTTGAAGCCTCAGAAGTAGGAAGGATTGAAGTCCTTGAGAGTTTGTGCTCCTAAGTCCAAGATTGGTGTCTTGGCAAAATAGAGTTGGTGCTCTGGAGGATGGAGCCTCACCAAAGTCCAAGTTGGAGCTTGGCAACTGATGGCAACCATCTATATATTGTATCTATTTTACTGCATAGTTTATATTAATAAAAGCATTTATTCTTGCTATTCATTTTGTGTTCTGAATATATATGTTTTAACTAGTAAAAAAATAGTGGGAAAAAGAAATACTGATTCACCCCCTCTCTCAGTATTTCCAACAATTGGTATCAGAGCAGGTACCTTCATTCAAAGCTTAACAGCTTGAAGGTCGACATTTAGAACACAAATGGCGAGGTCAAGGAAGAAAGTCTCTAGTCCTCCTAAAGATGTGTCTTGCTCTACTACTAAAATAGAAGACAGTCAATTTAATGAGGCTCCAAGGCTCAATGGGGACTTTAATATATGGGAAGTAAGAATGAGGAATTTCTTACAGACTCAAGGAATTGAAATCTGGAAATCAGTTATTGATGATAGCAGGATGGATAGAGAATCCAAGGAGTACAGTGCAAAAGCAACAAAGGCAATATTGAATGGGCTACCTGATTCTGTAAAGAACAATCTAGGAAAATATTCACAACAAAGGATATATGTGACAAACTTCATGATCTTCACTCAAAAGGAGCACTGACCATGACCATCAATCAAGAAGGAGATCCTGAACCCGTCATAGAAGCTGAAAATGAGAATGATGACATCAAGGCTAAAACAGACTTAGAAGATGAAGACAATGAAAAAGATTTTGTAGAAGAGCTCCTCGCTAAACTTATGATTGCCATGGAAGAAATTAACAATTTGAAAGAGGAAAATGAGGAACTTAAGAAGAGAGCACTAGTTGGTAACCAAGATCAAATAAGGAAGAAATTTGACCTCATCAAGCTTCAAGTACAAGAAAGGGATGAAGAGCTTTCCAAGCTTAAGAAGGAATTTCATCAAAGCAAAAGAAAGCATCATGAAGAAATCATATCCATGACAAATCAATTGGATAAAGCAAAGAAGCAGGAAGATATCTTGTCAAGCCAACTTGAACAAAGGCACAAGAGCTTGAAGGAACTTGAAGAAGAGACTGGTCAGTACAAGATAGAGGTCTCCTCCCTTAAGTCTCAATTACAAGAAGACACGAAACAGGCACAAGAAGCTGAGAAGAGAATGGAAAACAGTCAAGAAAAGTATGAAGAAATGTTCAAAGTGAAGTCAGATATCATCTCCCTTAAAATAGAAGCAGATGAAGCTACTCGTAGCAAGGAAGAAACTGAGAAACAACTTGCCCAGAAGAATAATGAGTATGAAAGATTGGAAGAAGAGGTTGTCTTCCTCACGACAAAGGTTGAAGGGATGAACAAAATCTTGAAGAGCTCTCAAGCCTTGGATGACATGCTCAGCTATCACAGATGTCCATCTAATAAATCAGGTCTCGGATATGTAGGTGAATCCTCAAACAAGAATGAAAATTCTTTAAACAAAAGAGATGTGAAGAAGTCATAAAGAAGTTGTGATGCTCCCAGCTCCAGCAAAGGAAAGGAGAAAAATCAAGGCTGCAATAGAACAAATCCTCTTCCAAGCAGAAAAATAGCTCCAAGAAGAAATGTAGATGATGTCAAAGATGCGAGAGGCAATGGTTATCATCAAAGGATATCAAGGCAGAAAGGCTTCAGAAGTACATCAAGGAAATCCCCATCTCCTAGGTACCAAAGTTCATTTTTTGGTTATTGTTATTCTTGTACAAACTTTGGTCACATGGAAAAAGATTGTAAAGCATATCATAGAGATAGATGTTGTAGTCTCCAACAACCTCCAAGAAACAATTTTACAGGAAGAAATCATGAATTCTTATTCATGAACAATGTAGAATGCTTCAAATGTCATAACATTGGTCATATGGCACATGATTGTAACTTAACATGGGCTCTTACACAAGCTAGAACCATGCAAAAGAAGAAAGTTACACAAGTATGGAGAAGGAAGGAAAAGGAGATTATACATATAGTGAGGGGTAGCCTGTAATTCTTGATCATTATTGCTGAAGCTATTAGATGGAAGGGTCCTTATGAAATCCTTGCTGAACTATATTAATAGTCATTCCCTGATAAAGATCATTTCTTAGGAATACTCCATTCAAGAACATGATTCTGTAATAGGACAAATAATTATGGTGTTGATATTACAAATGATGAATGTATTGACTCAGGAATTTTAATATGAGAACAGAGAAATTCTAGACACTAATAGAGGCAGTATTCAAACAAACAGATACATCTGAAATAGAGTTTGAAGTAAGAGCAGCCGGTAGCATATAACAAAACTGAAGCATTGCATGAAGATGCAAATCAACAAAAGCAAATCAGCAGAACAAATTTAAAAAACAGTCACAGATTGGATATCTGAATATGCAAAGATATGTACAAGAACACAAGGAAAGGATGGTTCATAGGAAGGAGAATGTTGTGCAGTCAAGCATAACTTAAGCTGATACAGATCACTTAAGAAATATAGCAACAATAAGGCACAACCCATCACATTTTTGTCCAAATGCAATGATAATTGAATACTAGATGGCAGTAACTTAAGGGGAAGCACAGATACACAAAGGAACTCAGATCTAGAGAAAGATAGCAAGAAAGACAATCTCAGGGGTATTTTCTCTTAATTCAGACTATGAAAGGACAACAATATTACATGTGGAGACATCAATATGGATTGAAGCATGAAAGCTTGGACTTGGACACTTGGTGTTTGGTCATTTGCAATCTAAATGAAAGCATTAAAGTAGAGCATTCTTAAGCGTTGTTGAAGCCATGATAAAGCAGTTTTGAGACATGAAGAGCGAATAATGTGCAAATTGATGATAAAATATCAATCCATCTATCTTGAGTAAAAAGAAGAAGAGCATTATGATAGGGGGAGTCACAGACCCATGAAGATTTACCATTCAGGAAGAACAGAAGCAGTTTGATAGGGGGAGTCCATATGCATTCCTTTGCCATTGATGTCAAAGGGGGAGAGAGTAGAAGAATATTGCCATCAATAACAAAGGGGGATATTGTTGGACATAGATTGTCATTGATGTCAATATGGAAATATTCAAGGAAGGAGACAAAGCCAAAGAAGAGGAGCAAACAACCATCGGAGCAACAGAGCAAGTAGAACAGAGCCGCAAGAGGAGCAGACCAAGCCAAGAGGAGCCAAGTGGAGCATAAACATGCATATGGTGGCAAAGACATGTATATGCGTTTAATGCAAACAGAGCTATCGGAGGCAGAAGATTTAGACTCATATGCAAATACACTGACATAGTGAAAAAGGTACAGTTTACATTGTATGAGCAGGTTACGTTATCGGGCTTGTAAAACCCATGTATGCATACTTTAACAACTGTTGAACACTGTTGAAAAAGTTGGAGAAAAGTTGCTAAAACACCAATTTCTCCGTTGTTGAAACATCAGTTTTGGCGTTGCTGAAACACCAATTTCGGCGTTGCTGAAACACCTCCGTTACGAAATTATATTTCGGCGTTGCAGAAACACCTCCATGACGACATTATATTTTTAGCACATCGTAAACATGAGGAAGCTAAAGTGAATGGAGGAGGGAAGTCAGAAGGTCGAGCGAGTGTTGAGGAAGCCGAAGCTCAAGTGAGTGAGGAGGAAGCCAAAGAATCATTAAGTAAGCAGAAACGAATAGACCAAGGCATGAGAATGTATAAAACAGTAAAAACAAGTTGTTGTTGTTGTTGCTATTGCTGTTGCTGTTGCTGCTATTGTTGTTGCTGCTGTTGCTATTGCTACTGTTGTTGTTGTTGTTGCTGTTGTTGCTATTGCTGTTGTTGCTGTTGTTGTTGTTGCTGCAGTTGTTGTTGTTGCTGCAGTTGTTTCTGTTGTTGCTGTTGCTATTGTTGCTGTTGCTGCTGTTGGTGTCTACTGCTGCTGTTGTTGTTGCTGTTGCTGCAGTTGCTGCTGTTGCTGTTTTTGTTGTTGTTGCTGCTATTGCTGTAGTTGCTGCTGTTGCTGTTGTTGTTGGAGCTTTTATTTGGTGTGGCAAAGAACCAGAATATGAGGTAGCAGAAGTAGCAGAGGTGGTTAAGCACTGTATGAAGTTGCTGGTGAACGTTGGTGAAGGCTGTTGCAGCTACTGAAAGTTGTTGAAATATGCTAGAGGAAATAGAGGCCGTGTGAGGGTCCAGCAGAACAAAAAGAGGAATGAAGGACCAATAGGACAGTAGGAAGTCAAAGGAGAGAAACAACCAGCAGAGAAACAATCATGCTAAAGAATTCACTATGACAATGAGAACATAAGCTTGAACAGAAAGTTGTTCTTTATACAGAGTTTAGTGCAACTAACAGTAGATTGACTAAAGCTGTGTGAAGGCATTATCAGAGAGCACAAAGACTATTCAAGACTCTGTGTGGACAGTATGGAAAGTTGTAAAGACTTCTCCATAAGAAGATTGGCTGTCATTGATGCTGTAGCATGGAGACTACAGTGAAGTTGTAAACAGATAGAACTCAGCAGAGAAGAGTTCTGAGAGCAGAATATTATTACCAAAAGTGTCTTGACAAGATTGGATTGGAGTCCTTGGGGCTGGTGCCTCAGAAGTGAGAAGGATAGGAGTCCTTGGGGCTGGTGCCTCAGAAGTGAGAAGGATTGGAGTCCTTGGGGCTGGTGCCTCAAAAGAAAGAAGGATTGGAGTCCTTGGGGTTGGTGCCTCAAAAGCAAGAAGGATTGGAGTCCTTGGGGTTGGTGCCTCAAAAGTAAGTAGGATTGGAGTCCTTGGGGTTGAAGCCTCAGAAGTAGGAAGTATTGAAGTCCTTGAGAGTTTGTGCTCCTAAGTCCAAGATTGGTGTCTTAGAAAAATAGAGTTGGTGCTCTGGAGGTTGGAGCCTCACCAAAGTCCAAGTTGGAGCTTGGCAACTGATTGCAACCATCTATATATTGTATCTATTTTACTGCACAGTTTATATTAATAAAAGCATTTATTCTTGCTGTTCATTTTGTGCTCTGAATATATATGTTTTAACTGGTAAAATAATAGTGGGAAAAAGAAATACTGATTCAGCCCCCCTCTCAGTATTTCCAACAGTGAGGAACTCAAGGAAGACAACATGTAAAGAATGGGGCTTGTGGTGTCCGTCATCTTGACATCAGGGGGAGCGATCACAATAATGGGGCCAGAGTCTCCCTATTTTGGCTTACTTGTGGTACCAGAATCCACAGGTAGACGAGTAGAGGCTCCACTACGAGTGGCCTCGTATTCACGAATTGCCCCAAGGCAATCCGAAATTCATCGAGGTGAGGGAAACAATGGGAATCGTGATCATGAAGATCACACAGGGCACAAGGGTGGTTTTTGCGCAACGTTTTGAGTTTCTTAGGTGGGAATGGTAAGTTAACATGGACTTCTGGAATGTTTGACACATGGAGCTTCATGAACCAAAGGTTTAAGTTGAGGAAGTCTAGGACAATTGTTGGTGGTGTGCCCAACAACTTGACACAAAGCGCACGGGGGTGTTAGCTTTAGGGCCTTATGGGTTGGAGGAGCTTGGGGAGCCTTGTCCTTCAAATATTTCCTTTTAGATTTTCTCCCCTGGCCAGATGCCTTCGCAAAAGGAGTTGGTTCCTATTGAGGTTGTAATGGAACTGAAGCAGTGGTAGGGGTCATGGGGATTGGTTGAACCGGGGTCAAAGTCTGATATGGTCTTGGTTGACCAGGAAGAATGTTTGTAGGGGGATTTATATACCATACTAGGATCCCCATAGTCATGTTAATAAGGACCAACGAAGCCATGACAGGTACAAAAAAAATTCCTGGAGGGGGGAATAAGAAAGGTATCTGGCTGACAGGATAATGTCCTGGTGGAATAACTCTTGGATGGTTAAGTCCTACGGAACAATTCCTAGTGGGAACATAGGAGAGGCACCCACGAATGGAGGAGGTCCTGGGGGAGTGGGTCTAGAGGGTTCAGTTGGAAGAGCAACAACAGGGTCTTGAGGAGCTGGTTGTCGATCAGATGTACGAGACTGCTTAAGAGTAGCCCATGATGCTTGTAACATGCAAACACTCATGGAAGTAGGTTCAAAAATGGGGGGGGGGGAACCAGGGAAGGCACCCAATAATGAGGTATCCTTATAGAATCCGAGTGAGACACTGGTGCAAGGATTTGAAGACTGGTTGTCGGACATCGACGAGATAATGGACTCGAGGGATGTCACGGTTGTTGGCTTGTAGTAATTCAACTGATCAATGGTAATGATCTTCCCTTCATGGGGGAAGCACATCTTACAGAACACTATAGATGCGATAATTGACATGGCATATGTGTAACTACGACCTAAGAGAATATTGTAATCTAAAGGGGCATCCATGACTTCGATATTGACATGGATAGTCTTGCCCACAAGGGTCACCCGACAATTGCAGTACATGACAAGGGGCTGGGAGGGATGTCCATACCAAGCACGCAAAGTGATGATGGAGGGGGATAACTCAGGTGACTCAAGTTGTTTCCAAACAGCAGCAAACATCACATAGGTGGATGCGCCTTCGTCAATAATGCCTAGAGATGATGGCATTACAGACTCTAACTGGTATTTAGAAAGCAATAGATGAAGGAAATGGGGGATGCTCTGATGTATCAACCAGGAAGACAATCAAATGATTGTCAGAAGGATCCATTGTACCCAAGGCAGTTAGTAAAGCTTCATTTTGGGAAGGGCACGACTTGAGGACTTCCAGTGTCGACATGGTAGTAGGTGATTGCGCCAAGTTGTCTACTATACTGTATGTATGGGCAACTTTGTTAGAAGCCACATTATGACACGATGGTCCCTTTGGGATCTTAGGAATGGCCTCAACTTTAGGTTGAGGGATCCGTAAAGGACCATTTATGTCGTAAGAGGCTCAATGGATACTTTGGTTTTGGACTCGGAAGCTGACAAAGTGGAGGGTTTGTCATATTGACGTGTTCGAGTTTGTAGGTTGATATTGGAGGGGTTAACCTCATCAGAGTTCATCATAAGGATCTGGTAGTCATCAAGACCAGAAGGTTGGGGGAGGTGGGCTGCTTGACCTGCCTGGGGTTGAGAAGTAACAAATCCTTGCTAAGGGAAAGAATTTGTGAGCACTGCCAGTTGAGGTGGTGCAAGATTCTGAGGTGATTGTTGACCTCGAGAAACTTCTTGAGCTTCCCACATTTGGCGCATCTGGGGTAAAAGAGGACAATCATGTGTATAGTGGTCATGTACACCAGAACATGCACAAGGCTTGTTTTTACGAATAACCTTGTTTTGCTTGGGCTGGCAGCCCTGTTGCTGGTTGTTGGTGTTAGGCTGGTTCCCTTGGGGATCACTAGGATGGTTACCTTGGTTACCATGGTTACCCTTGTTACCCTTCCCCTTATTCTTTTTCTTTGAATTTTTGGGATTGGTAGTACTCCCCTGTGCAAACACTTGGCCCTGAGGAGGCGGTGGCTACTGGGGCTGAGGATGCATGGGAGGCTGTGGTGCTAATGCATGAGGGGCTAGAGCACTCAATTGTGCATAAGGAGGAGCAACAGTCTGGTAGACAATTTGGGGTCTAGGAAATATGTTAGTAGTAGGATGGGTATAAGTGTTGGAGGAACTAGTGCCCCTTGTAGGTAGCCATAACTATGATGAGTATATGGCGAAGAGTGTGAAAAGGATCCAACGATACCATCGACGGTGTGAGATGCCCCTGGTGCATTGATACTTCCAGGAAGAGGGAGGTCTGGAATGACAATATAGACATAACCAGATTGTGCATAAATCAGGTCATATCTCAAAGTGGTCTGGAGAGCTTCTTCCTCGGTCTGAGGGAAATGGGATGCGACCTCTTTCCTGATGGGGGATAAAAGGATCTTAAGAAACCAATTTAGATAGACATGACCTTCGAAAGGTGGCGTAGAACATGTGATCCTCCTTCGACCCCACTCTTGGACATGGTCAGAAAGGTGAGTGGCGAAGGACTGATGGAATGTGGTCAATAGCTCCCTACCAGTGTCGTACCAGAGAGGTAACTAGAAATATGAAAGGAACGCTTTAGCAAGTGTCACAAAAACGAAATGAGATGCAGAGGGCTGGTTTACATACAATTTTGCAACGTCTCTAGTGAGCATGCGTTGGAAGAGACGAAGACAAATGGAGTCATCGGTTATAAAGTTGGACGAACACCACATGTGGAAGGATCGAACATGGCCGATAGGATCATCTCCAACAATACCCTCAAACTTTGGGATGTCTGAGGGAAGCTTAGTCGGTATAGAGGGCCAACCAACATCATGGTGCATGGGGTCATTTATTAATTGGTTAAGATCTGATAGACTTAACCCAACCATAAAGGGGAGCATGGGGGCTGCCAGAACGGTTCTTGAGACTGTTCCACTTGATGTGACCACTGGTATAGAACCAGAGCCAACACCAGGTTGTGTTCCTCCAGTAGATGTCGGTCTAGACATGGTGGCGATATGCGGTGAAGGAGGATCGGATTCAGATGAGGAATCAAAAGAACTAAGAGAAGAGTTGGTATGAGGATTCGGAGGGCTATGAACTCAAACCCAACAGGGAGGAGTAATACGCCCAAGCAGAAATTGGGTGTGAAGGCCTAATAGTCCGTGTGACACACACCTTGGTGGCACAATAGTGATAGGGCACATGGAACACGAAAATGGTGAAGGGAGATCAACAATATATCTTTGTCTTGATGCGGGGAGATAAATTTATTATGCTAAGTCCTGGCTTGGCAATGTAAACCAAGCGCCTTCCACTTAAGGTGTGCTTTTGTGTGAAAGTGTATTAATTGATTAAGCTTAGATTGTGTTTGTAAAAAAGAAAAAAACTTGCTAGAAATAAACTGAAATAAATAACAGAAAATGAACAGCAAAACAATTAACTAAAGCGCACCCAAACTGGGTTTGCAAACATTGTATTTCTTGGTGGCTAAACTGATGGAAAATACATTGAAATGGTCAAGAGATCTAAATGTCGGTGTGACTGGGATCAAGTGACACTAAGCTGCTGGAAAGTGGTGCAGCAACAACGAAAAACCAGAAGGGAAGATCGCTGCAAAAAGATAGGGAGATGGGTGAAACAACTAGGGAAACCAATGGGACCCTAAGGAAAATGAACAAACAAGGTTAAATGTGAAACTATGGATGGTAAAAAACTATGATAACAGATCTGAAACAAAAGGGTACTAATATGGAAAATGTGGCTGAAAGCGCTGCAGAAACTTAGACTACTCACTAAGCTAAACTCCTCCTAGAAAGGTGGAAGTGTACTAGAAGCCCTAGGGGAGGCTAAATTTGACTTCGACGAGTAAAGCATAGGGGATCAAGGCCTAAGTGGGATGAGATAGAAGTCATACACCCAACATACAACTCTTTGCAAAACCCAAAAACAGATATGAGAAAAACCCTAAAACCCAAAAATCGCAAGTACTGACCTGTTTCTCTGTAGGGATCATAATTTTTGGGCTAAAAGGTACATTCTGAATCCCAGATAGCACTTTTTGGGCTAAAAAATGTGATTTATGTTCTGTGAATCCCGGTCGGAAAATCTCGGAAAAAAAGTCTCGCCTTTGTCGCAGCTGGTTCCTGTGACATGTAGAAACGACTAGAAAGCTTGCATAAGTCATAAATTTATTAGATCTAGGGTTAAGAAACTAGGAAACATTAAAAGAATTGAAAAAATAAGAAACTTTGAGATGAAAACCAAATGTCATCTAGGTTAAAGGATCTGAAGTATAAGACCGAGTGGAGTCAACAATTTTGTTGTAGTGTTCTCTTCTCAAAGATGTACGAAAAGAACCCACTTAAGATTGTGGATAACAAACAATCTCAACAATATAAATGGCTACTAAACATTGTAGATCTGCAACAACTAATAGAAACAAAACCTGCGAAAGTTCGGATCTATGCCATAATCATAGTTAAACAGTAAAAGGAAAGAGTAATAACTTCAATCATCCAATGGAAATCGGTTATGTAAAGAGTAATTTTATTATAACACTTGTGAAGAGAACAGATAAATGTTGCCAGTCTCTCTCTATGGGATGGGTTCTTGGCTATCCCCCAACTTCTTCAGCTTAGGTAGAGTCTCTCTCCTCTATAATGCATAAACCCAACAAAAATATGGTATGTGACAATGAAAATAATCAAAGTTACAATAGTGAGTGCAACAATGAAAATAATCAAAAGTGAATAATGAGTGAAAACCCTTCTATTTATAACAAAATATTGATCTATCCTTGAATAATGAGCAATAATAAAATACTATTGATCCCATTCTTGAAATAACCACCTGGAATATTTTATTATATTTGTTTAGGAGGGAAAACGTATTTAAACTTTTATTTAGAAATAATAAATAAATAAATGGTTTATTTATCATCTCAAGGAATTAATTAATGAATAATAAACAAATAAGTATTTATTTAATTATTCCTAAGGGATTTAGTCAAATTTAACAAAGAATAATAATTAATTAGTGATTAATTAATTATTCTTAGAGAAAAATAAGATAAATAATGATTTATCTGTTTATTTTTCATGATTCCATCAAATTTGACAATGAATAATAAAACATTGGTTCAATTAATTATTCCTAAAAGAAAATCAAATAAATAGTGATTTATTTAATTATTATTCATGGGTTTAACTATAAATTATGTAACAAAGGTGGTTTATTAAGTAATTTCTCATAGTGAAAACAAGTTTACGAAGGTAAAATTGGCTTTACATGGTGTACTTCGATTCATCTAGTAAATTAGGCTAGATGATCAATTTTTTGGTGATAACATATATAAAAATAGAAATGAGACAAAAATAACAAAGTGGAGAGTGATTTCATATTTGAAAAAACCTAAATTTATTATTTTATTTCATAATTCCCTCCTCCTATCATCCACCCAATGGGGTAAAATATTATTTATTTAATATAAAGTACTATTCTTTATTTTTCAATTTTAATTTTTCTTAAAGTAAAATATAACTTTTAATTCCTATTATAATTAAAATTTAAAAGACTAAAAATATTAAAATGGTATATACTTGAGGGGTATGTGTTTTCTCTTTAAATGGTTAATTGAAATCGGTAACTAAGTAAAATCCTATTTATTTAATATAAAGTGTTATTCTTTGTTTTTCAATTTTAATTTTTCTTAAAGTAAAATACAGCTTTTAATTCATATTATAGTTCATGATGATATTTTTCAAAATAAAGTGGTTGCCTCCATAGAGATTATATTAAATGACCTTGTTTTTGCACACAAATAAATGGATCAAAGCCGACCTGCATGTCCCTCTTTAAAAAAACAATAAGCAGGTGCAGAGGGTTATCTTTCACTCTAGAGGGATAGAGGAAGAAAAAATCACTTAGCAACTCAAATTACAAACTAACAACACAAAACAAACACTCTTCTTAAAGGAATTTCTACAATTCAATCACTTCACCCAAACCTAGTAACTGCATTTTTTAATTCCTAGCCCATAATCAACTACTTGGTTAAAGGAATAAATGCAAAAGATATATAATTCACTTCCATCATTAATCAAATCCAAATCCATGTCTCCTTCTCAGTGAGCAAGGTTGAGTGGTATCATACTAAACATAACCATATTCAAATGGTAGACATTTAGACCAACAAAGCTATCAATATCAAGCAAAAAGGGGGTTTTTATTTCAAGGACACAGATGCCATTCATCCAATCCCATAGCACAATAATCGAATGAGTGCCAGCTCATTGTAGTACCAATTAGAGTCTTTGTAAATCACCCCAAGTTATGCACAAGACTTATCCACCTCCCCTCACCATGATCATATGATTTGCTTCCATCATTAATTGAATCCAAATCCATGTCTCCCTCCTATAAAGAATGGTATCATGCAAACATAACCATAATTAAATGGAAAACATTTAGGCCAACCAAGCTATCAATATCAAACAAAAAGGGGGTTTTTATTTCAAGGACACATGTCATTCATCCAATACCATAGCACAATAATCAAACAAGTGTCAACTCATCATAGTACCAATTACAGTCCTTGTAAATCACCCCATGTTATGCTAAACACTTATCCACCTCCCCTCACCATGATGAATCATGGTGCATGTGACACAGGATTTAACTACCTGCATCCTTCCCCACACTTCCATTGTGGGATATCTTTGGAGTGTAGATGTCTTATGATTTAGTTATATGGTGTTTATTTTTGAAGGATTTTTTGGTTGGGCACTCTGCGTGGCTAATTGGCTTTGTCTCCAACCTGCTCCATTTTCCTCTATTCTCTCAACTACATCTGAAATAAACATGGATTTCAAGGATCTACAACCTACTCATAGCTCCTTTAGACATCATGCAATAAACATAAATGAGCCATGATTCAAGATGGATGTGCTCTCATGCATGTTACCGCTCAATCTAGGAAGGGGCCTTGAGGGGAGTACCTAATAGACAACTACTAGACCAAATGGTTGTTGGGTAATTTAATTAATTTTTAAATTACGTCATTAATTGTCAACCAAGGTTTGTGTATTATGAAATGCATGTGCACAATAAGCTAGGATGATCCAGAAATAGAAGTGGCCTTGAAAATAGCTAAAAAATAAAAGTTATCAGATGGAAGTGAAGATAAGACTAGATTGTAGTGCTCGTCACCTTGATTCCAACGGTGTCATCGACACTCAAATCCGAGTTCGTATGCTCAAGTTATAGCTGGTGAAAGTTCTGGTCAAACATGGCCAAGTGGCAGTCACTAACAAGGAAACAATTTGGTGAAGGGGTGGAGAATGGAAAGCGATGGTTGAAAAGGGATAATTTTTCACCTCCTTAATTTTCCCAGTGACCCTTAAAAACCGACATTTTTTTTAAATAATTAGGCTATATATATAATTAAAAAAATTACCAAAGTTCGGGTGGCCAGCGGTCAAACTCGGCCAACCGGGCCTGCCCCAACAAAGTCACAATTCATGTGTGTGTGTGTGTGTGTCTATATATATATATATATATTAGAACCATAACAAGTGAGACCGGCAGGATTCGAACCCACTCGGCCTAGTGGGGCCGGCTCGCCAAACGAGCGATCTCGAATTAAATGTCGTTATACATAAAATGCACCACAAATAAATCAAAAACACCATCGTATATTTAACTGCCAGCCCAAACCATTATGCACATGCTATATTGGGTTAGGTGGGGATCTGAACCCCTGACCCCACAGTAAGCACTTGCCATATTTCACCAACAGGCCAACAATCAATGGTGGTGATTCTTCCCAACTTCAAATATTTAAACACTCGTTTGGCTGTGGTGGAGGTAAATCCCCTCTGCGGACAGAGGCGATCCCTACTAGCCCAGATCGGGTCTAGCAAATCATACAACGCTACCGCGCAAGTTCCTAATTGCAATTTAAAGACCAATGATGAGGGCCTACCTGGATTCCAACGCTAGTGCTTGTAGAAGAGGTAATGCTCCTGTTCCTTTGCTCCAGTAGATCACGATCCCCATGATCTCCGTGAATGGACACCTGCACATACAAGAAATGACACAAACACAAACATAAAATCCAGCATATCCAACTATATATCGGTCAGAAAGGATATAATTCATCATCATTACAAAGAACAATAAGAGTGGAACCATAGCAAATAGTCGTCTATTAATAATAAACAAATAAGAATACAACCATAGTTCTGATGCTAGATTCTCCTTTGGCTGGGTGATTAGCAACACATGTCTTGCAAAGCTTGTTGGGAATAGGAACAAGCCTCTCTCTCTTTGGTTATTGGACAAGAATCTCCTTACTTGGATTTGGCCTTATGGGAATGAAGAAGGCTCTTGCAGCATGAAGCTCTTGGAAACTTGACAATTCTAAACCTCTGGAACTAGCTTGCCAAGGAAAATGGACAAGCTTTTATAGATGGAGGAAGGGGAGTTGGGATCCTCCACAATATTCATGGGATTGGCTTTATCACTAAAGAAGCTTCCATGAGAGGTGGCAAACCACTTCCTCTCTATGGAGATCCGAAGCCAAACCACCCAACTCAAGATAGATTCAGTCCAGGAATTTGTTAGGATGAATCTTCCGCTGTTTGTTTGTTAAAAAACACCACTGATTATGGTTGGCGTGAGTGTGACTCTGTGACAGAGCGCCAACTAGCACGCCCTCTTTGGAGGATTTCCCCCATTGGCGCGAGGGTTGCACTATGGAACCGCGGCAATGGAAAAAGGGCTAATTTTAGGGGTTTTTAGTAGGAGATGTCTTCAGGGCAAATGAATTTCATGTTCAGGGGAATTCAATGCAAGTTTTTGCAGGTCATGTCACTTCTCATAGGTCCCGGAATGAGTCCTCCAAGATGCGGGAGAGGGGTAACAAGGACGCTGACAAATTGCTATGTAACATATGCCCCCTAAAGCATGAGGCCTGAGAGAGAGAGAGGGGTGAAATTCTTTACAAGAACATGTCCAGCCGAAAACACTACCGTCGGAAAACCTGCGTGGAGAAGTACAACTGATATCTCTAGTACATGATATATGTGGTATGGGCGCATCCATCCATAGCAGAGTACATAAGAATCTCAATCCAAGGTATGGACGCATCCATCCAGTGAGGATCGATAAATAGATTCAGACATGGTCACAACCATCCAGTGAATGAGTCATGTACTAATCATAATAATCCACAAAATCGCAACCTGGATCCCAACAGACAAAATCTAGGGTCTTTCTCTCCATATTGATCCGAACAAAGTACAAGTTCAAGCATGCGAATTTGGGAGTCGAAGTCAAACATGCAGGAACATTGTCTGATTACCAGCCAATGATGAAAACTGTTAACAGACACGAGAGGTACCACCAATAATGACAATGGCCCTCAAGGTACTATAGGTACAATCTACGGCATGTGAATTAGTGAGCCAGTGTTGAACACCCGTAGAATCATTCGATCGGAGGCCAATGATGAAAACCTTGCGTCGAACGCGAAGAACTTGCCATTGAGGCATGCAGGCTCCAAGGCACCTGAAGGGAGTCTCTAGGTCAACTTCCTGGATAATGAGCCAAAGTCGATAGGAAGTGACCTCGATCAAAGGTGGGCCATAGTGTTTCCCACATCATAGATGCGAGACAGAAGAAAGTAACGTTTTTTAGAATCAGGATTATGTGAGTTATCAGAGGGAGTTTGATGATTTCACAGAGGTCAACTTCTCTTGAACATATTGGCGGCATGACAGTGGACTTGGTAGTATTTGACATCCAATGATCAGAGGTCATGGTGACAAGGAAACGAGCAGATGACAGGTCAAATAGGATCACCCAAACCCATGGAAGCAAGTTAAAAATGAGATGACCCCACCCAAACACGAATGCAGACAAGTGCCATGTTCAAGAGCGACATACTGCCGACATGAAAATGATTCTGGTTCTAGTTTCCCCACCATTTCTGGCGAGTACCCCAGCTATTTTTATCAACAAGCTTGACGAGGATAGCATATGCTTGTAAAGCGTCATTTCGACGAAATCCAATGTCATCAAGTTTTAACGAGTCTGACAAAGGAAGAACTCAGCGTCTTTTCATGTTTAGAGAGTTTGAAAAGACAACAGAAAAGTAAACTCCAGGGGTGTTCTTTTTCGTAAATTTGTGTCTCTCGATCCCGAAAAAGTATAAAACAATGCTTGAAAGAACCGCCCGACCATTACGATCGAGGAGTACTTTTCATGAGTAGTGATTTTGACTTGAAAAAGTAAAAAAGTGACCGAAACCACGTCGTTTCGTAACCGTTAACGAGCCTAAAATGACAAGGGCCCGACAATATTTTCGTCTTTACACGGTCGAAAAAGAGTTTAAAGACGACCGCCTCTTATTTACGTTTATCGAGTCAAGAGGAATAACTCGGAAATCTTTTTATCTTTAAACGGTCAGAAAAGAGCTGAAAGTAGACCTCCATTTTTATTCTCTTTAACGAGTCAAAAAGGGGAAAAATACTCGGCAATCTTTTCATATTTTACGAGTCAGAAAAGAGATTAAAGGTGACTTGTCCTAGAGGAATGAGTGGTATAAAGGGTAGCAACTGGTTCCGGCAATGGTGGAACTGCTCAAAACATGTAATGGTCAAGAGGCTGGCTAACAAAATCACTCTTAACTGTGGTCCCTCAGGAAAGGAAAACAAGCAAGTGAAAGCATATGATCGACCAAAGAGATGGTGGCGATGGGATGAAAACAACCCAGGCTCATCTAACAAAATTTAGCGGATAAAGACAACAATCACGAGATGTAAAATGGGTATGGGTTCATTTTTACACAAGCTTGAACCATGGAGAACTCTGCTTGGATTCGGTTTCATGTTTACGCAAGCTTGAAATGAAAAAATCTACTTGTTATAAGTTCACATGCCCCCAGCATAATGACGCAAAACGAGGTACATTCCCCCCAAGCTTCATTGCATTTAACAAAGTGGATGGAATGAAGGTTCACTTTCGAGATATTGAAAAGACTCGACTTATATTTTACGAGATCTTAATCAAAAGACTCGATTTGGAAAGGGAGTTGGTTCATTTTTTAATGAGGTTGACACAGTAAAAGAACTATCCTCATAACCCTTGTTTCATTTTTTAACGAGCTTGACACAAGATCATGAACTATGCTTGACCAGACCCAGTTTCATTTTTTAAGGAGCTTGACATAGGAAAGCAAACTATGCTCCGAACGAACTTCATCATAATGAACAGGAAGTTGTTGCTTCCAAGAGTGCCACTCCCGGTGGAAGGATAACATCTTGGAAGTCAGGACCCAATGCCCCCAGGACACTATGCACGACAGCGGCAACACTGGATATAGGCATGGGATAAGTAGCCACGTAGTTGACCTGCGGTGGGGAAGATACAACTAGTGGATAAAAACTAGAAGGGGATGACAATTGCACAAGAGGGACCGGGGGACTAAAGAATAATAATTGGTCTATAGTCACCATCCTCTCATCGTGTGGAAAGCAAACCACACAGAAAAGTGAAGAGACAAGGCCCCCCATGGCATAAACATAGTCACGACCAAGGAGAAGACTGAAATCTAAAGCATCTTGGGTAACCAATACGTCTATATAGATGGTTTTGCCTCCCAAACTAATAGGGAACTTCAGAAGGATCCCTAATGGGTGACTGGTTCCTCCATCAAACACCATCAAATTCCGTGCGACCGGCACAAGCTATGGGGAGCCCAAAGCTTGCCAAGTAGTGGAAGGCATAAGACTGACAGATGCACCCTCATCCAAGACAGTGCTAGGTACTGCCTTATCATAGGCATGTATTGTAATCTGGAAAGGCACATGGGATGGAAGGCAGAAAGCAGTCAGGTGACTCCAGTGGAAAGAAACGACTGAACTACTTGGTGGGGGAATCGTATGATTGCCCCCCTGCTCCAAAGAAGGACTCTCGGGATCAGATGGGATAGGAGAGTCATTTTCGGACTCAGCAGAATTTGACGAGATGAGAAGAACATGAGCATGACGCTCTTCTGAAAGAGAGTTATCAACAGGCGGTGAACCCAAGTTGACACTCTCTCCGACCAATGGTTGGTCTCGAACAGGCTTAGCACATCTAGGTTCAGAAAGAGGAGGATGGACAAGAGAAGGATCTAAATGAATCTCTTTGTCGACAGAGAGAGGATCTGAAGAGAGCCTCTGATAACCAATATGGAGTTGGGGTGAAGAAGCTGTAAGACTTTCCAAAACAGCGAAAGCTTTATCCATGAGCGGACAAAGGTGAAGGAGATGGTTGCCTTCACACAGCCTACAGGGGAATCAAATCTTCCCGTTCTTCTTACCATTTCCAGTTGATAGGGTAGCATCACCATGAGCTTCAGAGGATGATGAGGGGTAGGCTGGATCGTGAGACCATACTTCTAAGATCTTGGGAATGCCAAGACAATCACGAAGAAGATGTTCATCCTTGCATAATTTACAAGGAAACTTGACCTTCCATGGAGGAGCAGAAGGAGTTCCAACCTAAGTTGTTCTCGGAGCAGTAGCTGCACTTGTAACCTCTCGCTTATGAGACTTCTTCTTCTTCGTCTTATTCTTCTTCTTCTTAGCCACCCGGTTACTTGAATCCAGACTTTCACCAGGCGAAGTAGAAGATGAGGACGTAGAAACTGGTGAAGAAGGGGAGAGGTCCACCTTGGAATCAACATGATGTTTTTCGGGTGGAGGAACTGATTGACCAGTAGTTGAGACATTAGGGATCACAGAGGTTGAGAACAACCAAACAGGAAACCCAACAGTTAACCCAGGAAGGGACAACGTTGCCATGTAAGGAGCACCAACATTCCCAAAAGGAGGAAAATGACCAGGATTCCCATCAGAGGGGATTCTTGGGTTGGTGAACTTTGAAGTTTCCATCAAAAATGGAAAATCACACACGGCGCTGAAAAAAGTCACGACACACAATCAAATGGTCAACAATCAAAATCTAATAGGGCATGTGATCGCGGGTGAATAAATTTTAAGACACAAGGACATAACTTGATCTTTTCATCTTTAAAGAGTCGAGAAAAGGACAAAAAGATGACTCTAGTCGCCTTCGAATGTTTAATGAGCCCGAAGTGACAAATGCTCAGATGAGCCTTTTGTTTTAGGGAGTTCGAAAAGGATCAAAAGCGACTACTCTAGAGAACTAGGAAAAAGGTTTACCAGACGATCCGTAAAACTGTATATACACCTTGGCAATCGTATGAAAACCAAGGAATTTCCGCACGATAGTCAATCTTCCCAAATGCTATTTTCGGTGCATTACGGGTCGTAAGGCGGCAGGCACAGCTTCCTATGGATAAAGGATGATAACCTAGTGGGGTCTCCCCATATACTCTACGGTACGTGGGAGCACAATTCCGTATTAGACCACTATTGAGTCATAGAAGGAGGAATCACCCAACCTTGAGTGGAAACAAAAGTGACTAGGTTTAAGGACGCCGGAGCACGTCTCTAGTCTAGACCTCTAAACAATGTGCGTTATGTTCCAATGCGTTGTTAAATTCATTCAATTCATTTTAAAGTTGATCTTGTATTATGTTTCAGTTTTCAGGCCTTACCGTATGTAATGTGTCAAAATTTCCTAAATGCAAACTATATGCCACAATATATCATTTCATTCGATGAATGCTAACTAAAGTAAGGAGAGAGTTTCCATTCACTTCCAACAATGCAAAAAATTGATAACTAAGAGAAAATATAACAAATTCTCTAATGCACTAATTTCATCAAGAAAAACTAATGCAAATCAATTCCAAACAATTTTTATTTTATGTTTGTGGTTTAAAACAAGCTAAAAATAGTAAATTCAAATCAAAGAAAACTGATCTAAATCTACGATTGATTTTTCAGAATGTAAACTATGCAATTGTAATCTATGAACAATTCACTTGAAAAGTATGCAAACGTAATCTATGCACATTTTTCATTCATATTCTAAAAATGAGAATTCTAATTATGCAAGTGTGATCTATGTAAGAGCATTCTCAAACACAAGATGATTCTAATGTAATCTAAGAACCAATCAAGTGCAAATCAAGAAAATTGGGTGAGAGTTCCAAAGATAAAAAAAATAAAAACACTCAAAGGCGATTAACACTCATACACAATTTAGCCCCCCCAGCGGAGTCGCCAAATTGTGGTGGAGGTAAATCCCCTCTGCGGACAGAGGCGATCCCTACTAGCCCAGACCGGGTCTAGCAACAATCATACGATGCTACCGCGCAAGTTCCTAATTGCAAATTAAAGACCAATGATGAGGGCCTACCTGGATTCCAACGCTAGTGCTTGTAGAAGAGGTAACGCTCCCGTTCCTTTGCTTCGACAGATCACGATCCCCACGATCTCCGTGAATGGACACCTACACATACAATAAACGACACAAACACAAACATAAAATCCAACATATGCAACTATATATCAGTCAGAAAGGATATAACTCATCATCATTACAAAGAACAATAAGAGTGGAACCATAACAAATAGTCGTCTATTAATAATTAACAAAGGAGAATACAACAATAGTTCTGACGCTAGATTCTCCTTTGGCTGGGTGATCAGCAGCACATGTCTTGCAAAGCTTGTTGGGAATAGGAAAAAGCCTCTCTCTCTTTGGTTATTGGACAAGAATCTCCTTACTTGGATTTGGCCTTATGGGAATGAAGAAGGCTCTTGCAGCATGAAGCTCTTGGAAACTTGACAATTCTAAACCTTTGGAACTAGCTTGCCAAGGAAAATGGACAAGCTTTTATACATGGAGGAAGGGGTGTTGGGATCCTCCACAATATTCATGGGATTGGATTTATCAGTAAAGAAGCTTCCATGAGAGGTGGCAAACCACTTCCTCTCTATGGAGATCAGAAGCCAAACCACCCAACTCAAGATAGATTCAGTCCAGGAATTTGTTAGGATGAATCTTCCGCTGTTTGTTTGTTAAAAAACACCATTGATTATGGTTGGCGTGAGTGCGACTCTGTGACAGAGTGCCAATTGGCGCGCCCTCTTTGGAGGATTTCCCCGATTGGCGCGAGGGCTGCACTATGGAACCACGCCAATGGAAAAAGGGCTATTTTTAGGGGTTTTTAGTGTTGGCATTATGGCATAGGTTTGGCGCTATGGCACTAGTGTTGTCCTTGATGGCAACTCACTTTGGTGACAGATCACAATTCAGGCACTTAGAAAGAAGAAAAAGACATATATGCAGGTTCATTTTGATGAAGTCGCATATACACGTGGGTTTGACGTTATCAAGGCGTGTATGCGTATACACGCACTTTTATGCAAGGAAAAACGCGTATATGAGGGAGAACTTACTTTTGGTCCGTGGTATTTTGTCCTTGGTATTTGAACCTATGGTTTTGGACCATGGTATCTCGTCATAAGTGTTGATCCCAAGTATTGGATGCATGGTATTGAATTGTTATGGTTTTGGACCATGGTATTGTGAAAGGCCTAAGACTATAAAAGAGGAAGGAAATAATTTGGCAAAAGATGAGCTGAATTATTGAATATCTAATAAGGTGCTAGGTCTGAAATATTGTTGATTGAGGTTATGGTGCAAATTTGGATCTGAATGAAGGAGGAGCCTTAGTGCAAAGAGAAGGATAAATTCTATTGATGGGTCATAATCTTTAAGCTTGAATGATAGTATCTTTGTATGATTTTGGTCTGTTATATGTGGCACTTGCTTGATCTATAAAACTGATATTCTGGGTTAATTAGTGTTTGAATATCTGAAAGAGCGAATTATCCTTTATAGATCTGTACGCAGGTTCAGTAAAGCGAAGGCGCGTATACACACTGGTTCAGTGAATGAAATCAGCGTATACGCAGGTTGCTCAAAACACAGAAGCATATGCACGCATGTTGCAGGTTATTGAAATAACGTATTTCTTCTAGCTGCTTTTGTTTATTGCTGCTGCATTCTGGGTTCAGATTTTGGTGTGTGGTTTTTGTTACTGTGTTTTGGGTACAGCCGTTAGAAGAAGTATCTACTTGATTTAGATTTAATTGGTGAAAAAGGAGATTGGTTGATGCAGAAATTCTTGATGATTGATTGATGTTCATGGATCCAGTTTGAAAATTTATGAAACGTGGTCCCTGGAAGAAAGAGAAGGTTGTAGCCTTCTGTAGGCCAGCACCTATGTACTAGTATCTTGGCTAGTGCAAGAGCTAAGAACACATATTTCATTAAATTTGGAAGTATTCAGTGGATCTAGAATATATAACTTTAACTAGATTAAGTTTTTTCAAAATGGGGAATTAGAAATTCATTTCACTAATTTTAATGTAGATATTCATCATTTTTTGTGAAAATTTTTATCATGATAAACTTTATTAAACAAATTCATATAAACTTGAAAAAACAAATCTTTCACGTCTTAATCTTAGATTCCTTACATTATCTATTTTAATATTTTTATGGTTTGTATTAAAATATAAGTTTCTTAAAGTTATTTTATGAAAAGAATGATGTGTATTTTACTATTATTAACCCATTTAATTATAATTTGATATGGTAAATATCATGTATGTGTTAAGTTACAATTATTACTAAGACAATGTTGGCACAATTTAAAAGTCTATCACCTTTGCAACACTAGTAATATCATTGAAGATTTTAAAAATCTCATAGATCATCGAGTTTATACTCATATTGGATTTAAATTTCAAAATATTTGTGACGCTACCAACCTTCTTGATCTTTTAACTAAAAAAAATTATGATGAGCTTGAAACACTTCTTTTAATGTTTTTTGAGCATAACAATAAAATTTGAAATAATTTTGGGTAATATCTTTTTGCCTTGTTATATACCATATTTGGTCTTAGTGGATGATAATCATCATTATCACCATTATCATTTCATACTATTGTAGGTAATTTGCACCATTTTAGAGTTGAAGAGAAAATGTTTTTTTAGGATCAAATTAAATGTTGAATGCGAGTAGTAGCATAATTTATTTTTATTTATTATTTGTACTTTTCTGTTAAAAACTAAGTTGATTGAGGCTTACTTAATGAATAATAGATTAATATGCAAGATACATATTAAGTATAAAATTATTTAATGACAAATGATCATAGTAATGTGTCCAATATATACCAACATAGATCCATCTTAAGTACGAATGTAGAGATCAAATTTGTTCACGTGCAAACATTTTTAGTGTAAAATACAATGTGTTATTTTTCATTGTTGAAACTGTATTTTTGAATGCTAAATAGAGTATACATAAGACCAATAAAAATTTTAACCATACAAACTTCTTTTTTATATATATAGATATATATGAAGTTGATACTGACATAAATTAGTTAATATAGATCTTCAAATAGTTTATTTGAATCTTTAGCTAAAATATTTTTGAAAAGTATAACATTTAAACATCTAATTCACACATTTTTTTTCTTCTAATTACTTTACAACATATTCATTTTTCTATTTTTCTATTTCGAACATAACTTTTATTTTAAAGCGGCACAAACGGACAAACAAACTTACACATCTCCTCATACTAGGTTGTAGGATGAGCCTCTCAACTCAATTACTAATCATTTTAATGATTAAAATCAATCACGAATTAGAATAGTAACAAGGTAGTACAATTTGATTATTTTCAAATATAAGAGGAAAGAAAGAAAATTGACTAAACTATTTATTACAAATGTTTAGTTTTTGTTCCTGTAGTTTTTAAGGATATTATATTGAAAAGAACATATTAACATTCATCTAAAACTTAGATTCCTTACATTATTTCTATGATCATAATATTTTATATTTATGTTTAATTTGACTCAGAAATAATAGATTTTGTAAAATTATCCTATAAAAGTTTTTAACATATTTAATATTGTTCTTACTATTATTGACCATTTTAAATTGACACTAACTGCTTTTCCTAAGTTGAGTACAAATTTATTATAATAGTACATTGTTGGCACCACTTCAAAATGTTAGGACTCTGGACACCACATATCTCCACAATGGTATGATATTGTCCAATGATGTAATATGGATTTGATATTAGACTACAACAAAAGACCAAATATTATTTATATTAATTATAATAAGGAATATTAAGGAAAACTCACTTCAAACATTATTAAGTGTCTAGCATCTATTCATTAAGTGTTTAGATGATTTATATTAAATAGAATACTAATTAGGTACCCCACTATTGCTTTAATAGACCAAGTTTAGAAGATGTTTTTAAGTGTATTATTGAATTTGATTATGCATATTTGATATGTTGAGAAGTCATGTCGGTCAAATAAAGCTTTGAAAAGTTAAATATTTTATGGTAACTTAAATATTTTCTGGCAATGTCATGTAACTTGTATCAACACATGATTACGTTGAAATACTAAATAATATAATACTCAAAAAATAATATGAAGGTAATATTTTATATACAACAAA
>APFE030959554.1:0-12115 GCA_000404065.3 Pinus taeda
TATTATATTGATTATTAATATTGAAATAATGAACTTTTGTATTATTCTTTTTATTATTTTATATATATCATAATAATTGAATTAACAATGAGGGTAATTATCATATATTTGGAAGGTGAAAAATGATATCATAATTCAGTTGAAAACTTTTAACTTGCCCATCTTTGAGGAAATGTTTGAAAAAATAGTTCTTGCGCAGTGGTTATAAATTTGAATAATTTTGGGTTTTTAAGTTGCACTATTTTGTTTAGTCTAATATTGAAGTATATAGAAACCAAGTAATGATGAAAATGGATATTTTTCCTAATTGGTTTTCAGATTAAAATAATCATTGAATGTTGTTGCTATTGTCATTTAACTTTTTTCTTTTTTCCTTTGCAGTACACAAGGGAAGTTCTCCTTTGTTTCTAGCAAAGGTTGTTTCTTTTGGTATGGATACTGCTATTTGGAAATTTCTCACCTTTGACATTATTGAATTTCTCTTTCATTGGCTTCCTTTGTCAGTGTTGATGAAATTTAAGTTGGTTTGTAGACAATGGTGTCTTATTTTGGAAAATTCATTACTCTTGCGGCTTGTGATTGATGTCGTGAGAAAGAGTTAGGATTTGTTTCTTTCTCCACTCGTTTTCCCAATGATTTCTTCCTATCATCATACCTTAAAAATAGTGGTCAGTTATCGAATATGGTGCTTCCTTTTCTTCATTCTACATAAATAATTGAATGTATAGTGGGATCAATGATTCTCTTCAGAATGCCTAGAATTTATTTTCATAAAAAAAACTATTTCATTGTCAGCCCTTTTAAGAAGTTTAGAAATGTTGGGCTTCTTAGTGATGGGGATCAAGGATTCTTCTCTTTATTTCAAAAATGCAGTCCAGGAAATTATGAATGGGTGTTTTTGAAACATGTTTGTAAAAACATGGACTCACATTTTCTCATTTTTAGTAGTGTTGACATTGTTTGGAAGAGGATGGAGCTTCCATACGATGGTGTATCTCCACCAAAGGAGGCTATCTTCTTTGAAGAAAAGTTTTATTGGGTGTATCTAGACAGAAATTATGAAGATTACCCTACTTATGGTTACATTATCCACTAGTTGGAATTGAACATAAACTATTGGGGTTATTCATTTGTTCTTATTGTTGACATACAATGTATGTCATTAGGGTTATACAAGAATCAACTTGTTTGTGTTGTTAATAATGGTGGCACGTTTCTTTGATTACTTGAAAAGATAGATAATTTTGAATTTGGTCGACTATCAAAAAATAAAATTTTGGAATATTTGAAGATGATTAGGGACACAGATGGTCATTGCTCCAAGTTGTCTCTTTGGATATAGATACTAAATGTGCAGGTTATGTACCTTTGCGCATAGTTGGATAAAAAGTCCTTATGCTCGGTTGGTATGGAGTGCAGTTAAAGTTGTATGATTTAATGAGTGGAATGTGCAAAACAACAATTGTTGATGGATTATCCATGCTTGAAGCTTCATGCTTCTATCTACAAACAGTTGAAGAATTTGATGATGTGATTGAAAATGGAAATATTTTTTCAGTGATTCCTAATGCAGATTCTATTGTTGACATGCCTCCACTAATTGTGGATGTATTTAATTAGCATTTGAGGCATGAACATGTTCCTTTTTGTATATTACTGAACACCATATGCATGTTTACTTTTTAAAAATATTTTTTTGAACATCATTGTAATTCACATTTTGAAGTTATATTAAGGAGATAGCCTCATGCTTCTATCTACAAATGGTGGAGAATTTTGATGATGTCATTGAAAATGGAAATGTATTTTCAGTTATTCATAATGCAGATTGTATTCTTCACATAGGTGCAGTATGTGTGGATGTATTGATTTAGTGTTTCAGGCTTGACCATGTTTATTTTTGATAATGTAGAAGACATTCAGTATGTTTTAAAATATTTTTAACATCATTGTAATTCACATTTTGAAGTTATATTGATGACATACGTATGGTAAATTTCGAATGCAGTTTGTATTTATTTGTTTTTAATTTCTTCAACTTGTTGTTGTATTGATTATGTGTAAGGGGAACATTTTGCATGTGTTCCAAGTTTGTCGTGGGAAACATAATTTCTCAAATATTTCTTCTCTACACTTTTATTAATTTTTAGTTATTTTAAGATTGAAGAGTATGTATTAGCGTCAAATGTAATTGTGAAACAACTTTTCAACCAACTTTAAATTTATCATAAAGATATTGAGTGAAATAAGAAGCAAGAGTGGTGCGAAAAAACCTCCCTCTATTGCTACATGACAACAATTAAGTGAATACCAATGACAATGGTATCAACAGAATAAGGAAGTCATTAAAGCATCGAGAAGAGTTGCATATCAACAAAAGAAAATAGCTTTAGCAAATGATGAAGAAGGAGGACTTGTAAATTGTAAGTATAAAAAGAGAAATGGTTTTCTGTGGTGAAAGTTTTGTTTTGATGGTCGTTTCATTACATGTTTATCATTTGAAAGAACTTAAATATTTTGAAGGTTTACTAACTTTTATCTTTCTTCGAAATATTGTGTTTTGAAAGGGAGTCTTCATATGAACAACAATGGTATTTTTTGTGAAAATAATGAAAGAAATGTAGTTTTTGGAGTTGATGAGAGCTATAGGAATGAAGAATTTCCTGAAATGATTGAAAATTTGGGAGATTATCTTGGGGAAGAGGGTCAAGCGTTTCTTGGTAGTTACTATATTGTTAATATAGCCACCCCTGCTGAATATGTATGTAATGTATTTGTTGGAACAATGTAGGGATTTCAGTTTGTTTTTCTTTTGCGTTTTCTTTTCTTCTGCATCTGAACTTCTTACTATTCTTGTTTTTCCCATATTGTTTTTTTTGGAATAGTGTTAAAATCATTACTAACCGAAAAATAGATTCAGAAGCAGTCACTCCTTTATTTCTTCTTGAATGTGAGGGTTGACGACCAACTTGTCAAACTTCAAGAAATGATGAAATGTACAATAAGACTAATCATAAGTTTAGAAACTTTCATCTGTACATAGGAGAACATTTTGTTTGCGTTTTTGTTTGGTTTGTTCTTGATTCTCTCGAAATTTTAGTTTTCTTCCATATATATTCTTAGATGTTGTATTGTTTTGGAATATTGTGTTTACATGGGGGCCTTGATAAAGATGAGAACCTTGGGGGTTGTGGAAATGGTGCAACAGATGTTATAATGGAAGATAGGGAATCTGATTCTAAGGAAGAAGTTGTTGCGTATGATGTTTTTGGTGATGGTAAAATTCTTGCTAGAATGGTTGATAATTTGGGTTAGTCTATGGGAAACGTTGGAACCAATATTTGTTGATGCAGCTCTACAGAGAATATTGTTGAAGCCGAAGAATGTGAGAATAATTTTCCTCTTGGCGGAGCACAGGTGCTTAATGCATATTTATTTTCAAAGGTTTAGTGGTTTTCAATGTTAAATTTATATTTTTTTATGAACGTCTTTGTTGATGTTTTTTCGCAGAATTCTGTTGAGGTTAATAGTGGTTGACAAAAAAATTTGCAAGCAACGCAAGAAATATCAGTTCGACCACTTGCACATGGACGATGCAACAATGAAGAAAATGTAAATTGTTTTTTGTTTCATTAACAAATTTGATTTGTTTTGTAGATATTTCATTCTTACAAACGATATTTTCTTTCTTCCAAGCAGGATTTGGTCAGGTGTAATGGATATAGAATAATGATTTCCCATTTTGTTATGGAAAGAAATGATAAAACCAATACCCCAGTTCCACGAGTTGTTTTGCATGATCGTCAAGCTAGAATGGTGTTTCGTAGAGAAAATGAAAGTTTTTGGTATCATTTTAGCGAACAAATGATTGATATGCATAAAAACTTTACGTCGAGGATTGATAGTTTGGATGCTATGCATATGTGCCATGTATGTAATGAATTTCATCCTGGTATACAAGCTTTCAGATTGCACGAGGGGACGATTTGTAAAATATGTAAATCTAAGAAACGTTCTCATCGCTTTTCTGACTTTAACAACATGGATCTAGGTGAGCAGCCTGAGGTTCTAAGAGCTTTGACACAAGTTGAAGAGATGATAATAGCTCGGGTAAATCCAATATTGTAAGTGACGCATTCTACACGATATGTTTTCCACAATATATTTATTCAATTGCAAAGAAGCTTCCATGATGTGTTGAAGAACTAGATTTTTTATTGTAAGAAGGTGAGGTGTCCAATCTGAATACTATGAATGCTATGTGAAGAGACAACATGTGATGGATGCATTGCCTTATAAAATTGAAATAGACAAGTACTACAGGGATGTGGAAATTGACACGGATTCAGTTACTTCTCTCCTAGAAAGACCTATTGATGTTTCTAGCAGGTTACAATATGTTGATAGTCATGTTAATGATATACCTAGGTTGGATGCAGAGATTGAAACAGGTGTGGAGCCTTACTATCTTCTTTATTCAATGGTATCACCGCATTGGACCCCAGTTCGTAATCGGGTGGAAATGTCGCCCGTTATTTGTGCTGCAAGGGGGTGACAACGCCCCCGAGGCTAAAAATAGATGTTAAACTTCCTTGTAAAATGTTGTAATTTTGTAGTCAATCTAGGTCGTTCATTAGGCGGAAATCTGACGATATAACTTATGTTTAATTTAGGATTTTTTGCCCTAGAAGGCAACCCCTCGCTATATATGAGGGAATTGTATTGCGGCTATGTAGATGTGTATTTTGAGCGAGCAACAGAGAGGAGATTGTGTGAGAGCGAAGAGGGAATTACAACAGATTTTGCTGGATAATATAAAAGGAAGGACTGGCTATTTCTCCATGGACGTAGCCCAAATTGGGTGAACCACGTATATCTCTGTCTCTCTTGTTTTATGGGTTTTCTGTGTTTACATTTATGCAATATTTTAATGTGTTCCATTTCTCTGTAATATATAATTTTCTAACAACTGGTATTAGAGCCGAAGGTCTATTTGGCTAATAAAATTGCATGATAGAAGGGTTCTTGGTTCGAGTGGGAGCAATTGTGGAAGATGGTAGGTTTAGGGTCGAAAAATTTAATGGCCAAAACTACCAGTTGTGGAAGATGTAGATGGAAGATTACTTATATCAGAAAGATCTGTACCTACCATTGAGTGGAAAGACAAAGAAATTGACGTGTATGATAGACACAAAATGGGATATTCTCGACAGGAAGGCACTTGCAGCAGTACGACTGTGCCTAGCGGCATCGGTAGCCTTTAATATTTCAAAGGAAATGACAATAGAGGGTTTAATGTTGGTATTGGCCAAACTGTATGAAAAAACCCTCAACCAGTCAGTTAAGTTTTGTAGGGGTAAATTTTGATAATGAGGTTAGGGCTCTGTTATTTCTATGCTCATTTCCAGAAAGTTGGAATGGTTTAGTTATGGCCATTAGTAACTATATCTCTAGATATATTACTTTAAAGTTTGATGATGTTGTCAGTGCAATCCTTAGCGAGGAAATGTGACGGAAAAGCTCCGGTGAGACAACGGGTAATGCTTTGACTGCAGAGACTAGGGGAAAATATAGAAAGAGGAAAGAGCCCAGGATATTGTAGCAAGTCAAGGAAAGGCAGATCCAAGTCTGGATCGGGGATAGTGTGTTGGAAATGTGGGAAGAAAGGATACCTGAAGAAAGACTGCAAGTCTTGAAAGGGAAAAGAAGGAGACGCCCAGTAAGAAAAAAATTATGAAGCGAATGTGATAGGTGATGTGTTGCAAGATTCTTTGGTTCTTTCATTAGAAAATATTATTGATGACTGGGTGGTAGATTCAAGGGCCTCATTCCATTTCACACGTGATAGGAAAAATTTTCATGATTATGTTCAAGGAGATTTTGGACAGGTTTGATTGGGTGATGATAAACCCTGTAAAATCATTGGAATGGGTAAATTTTTCATAAAACATCTAAATGGAAATCAACATATATTGAAGGAGGTAAGGCATGCTCCAAATCTGAAGAAAAATATAATTTCAATAGGGCAGTTGGGAGGTGAAGGTTGTGTAACTACTTTTACAAAAAAGGTTGGTACATTGTATTTATGCAATGGTATTTCTAATTATGTTAATGCTTTAACCTCTACAGGAGAAGATACGACATTGTGGCATCATAGGCTCAGGCACATGAGTGAGAAGGGGATGTAGATTCTTCACTCAAGAAATTTGTTGCCAAGTTTTAAGCATGTTGATTTGGAAATATGTGAGAATTATGTTTATGGAAAATAGAACAAAGTCAGATTCCTCAGAGTTGGGAAAGAAAAGAAGAGTGAAAAATTATAGCTTATGCATACAAATGTATGGGGACCTATTCAGGTATCATCTCTGGGTGGCTCTCGATATTATGTTACTTTTATTGATGATGCAACCAGAAAAACCTGGGTTTATTGTATTTGAAATAAATCTGATGTATTTGATACTTTCAAGAAATGGGAAGCTTTAGTTGAAAATGAGACTGGAAAAAGGTTGAAGTGTCTCAGATCAGACAATGGAGGTGAATATTGTAGAAAATATTTTGATAGGTACTATTTAGAGAATGGAATTCGCAGAGAGAAGACAGTTCCAGGAACATCACAATAAAATGGAGTGTCAGAAAGGATGAACAGGAAAATCATGGAGTGCACAAGGTGCATGGGATTGCATGGATGGCTTCCTTTACAATTTTGGGTAGATGTTGTAGATAATGTTTTTTTATCTAATAAACAGAGGGCCTTCAAGTTCCTTGGATGATGGTATTCCAGAGGAGGCATGGACAAGTAAAAAGGTAAACTACTCATTTTTAAATACTTTTGGTTGTGAAGCCTTTGTCCACATTAATAAATAAAATAGAACAAATATTGAGGCAAAATCAAAGAAATGTACCTTTATTAGATATGGTGTTAATGATTTTGGTTATCGCTTTTATCATTACAAAAAACACAAAATCATTAGGATCAGAGATGTCATATTTAATGAAAAGTCTTTGTATAAGGACCAAATGCATGAAAAGAATAAGGAAAAAGAAAATAGAGAATACACAGTGCTTGATGAGATCATAGAAAAAGTGAAGGTACTTGAAAATCATAATGATCAACAACCAGAACATCAACAGCCAGAACATTAACAGCCAGAATAACAACAACAAGCACCTCAAACACTTAAAAGTGGTATTAGAAGATCTACTAGGATAAGTAGACCCCCTAAAAGATACCCTCCTTCATTATATTATGTATTATTGACTTATTCTGGTGAACCAGAATGTTATGAAGAAGTAGTGTAGGTAGAAACTAGGAAGAAGTGGGAGCAGGCCATGAAAGAAGAGATTGACTCCTTAGTACATAACCAAACTTGGGACTTACTCAAGTTGCCTGCAGGTAAAACAAAATTACAAAATAAATGGGTTTAAAGGTTGAAGGAAGAACATGGATGTAGAAAAAGGTATAAATCTAGACTTGTGGTGAAGGGGTTTGCACAGAAAAAGGGTATAGACTTTGATGAGAGATTTTCTCATGTTGTTAAAATGACTTCAATTAGAACTATTTTAAGTCTAATAGTAGTTGAAGATTTGCATCTTGAGCAATTAGATGTAAATACAACCTTTCTCCATGGGGATTTGGAGGAAGAAATATATATGCAGCAGCCACAAGGATATGAGGTAAAATGGAAGGAGAAACTAGTGTGTAGGTTGAAGAATAGATTATATGGCTTAAAACAGGCTCCAAGGCAGTGGTATCTAAAATTTGACAGGTTTATGTTTGAACAAGTTTATACTAGATGTCACTCTGATCATTGTGTTTATCTCAAAAGGAAAAATGATGGCAGCTAGATTATGTTGTTATTGTATGTAGATGACATGCTTGTTGCAGGTTCTAACATGCAGGAAATAAATATGTTGAAAAGAAAATTGGAAAACTCATTTTCAATGAAGGATTTGGGTGCTGCAAAACAAATCCTTGGTATGAGAATAACTAGAGATAGGAAGAATAAAAAATTAGCATTGTCTCAGAGTGAGTACATACAAAAGGTGTAGAAAAGATTTAATATGCAGGATGCAAAACTAGTTAGTATACCTTTGGCTAGCCATTTCAAACTAAGTAAGGAGGTGTGTCCCAAGACTTGAGAAGAAATGGCTTATATGTCTAAAGTTTCATATGCATCAGCAGTTGGAAGCTTAATGTATGCAATGGTCTACACAAGACCTGATATTGCACATATTGTGGGAGTTGTAAGCAGGTCCACGAACAATCCAGGAAAAGAACATTGGATGGCAGTAAAGTGGATTCTCAAGTATTTGAGAGGTACCACAAATCAAGCATTATAGGTTGATGCTTCAAACATTTCTCTATAGGGATATGTTGATGCATATATGGTGGGTGATAGAGATAACAGGAGGACCACCACAGGGTATGTGTTTACTGTAGGTGGAATAACTATTAGTTGGGTTTTAAAATTGCAAAGTATTGTTGCACTCTCAACAATGGAACCAGAGTATGTTGCTGTTATAGAGGCTAGTAAAGAAATGATTTGGTTACAAAGGTTTCTAGATGAATTGCGTAAGAAGCAGAAGTTGGGAAGGTTATACAGTGACATCCAGAGTGCCATACATCTTGCAAAGAACTTTGCATTTCATTCCAAGACTAAACATATACAGCTCAAGTACCATTTCATACGATCAGTGTTGGAAGATGGACAGTTGAAGCTGGAAAAGATACACACTAGCCAGAATCCTACAAATATGTTAACAAAAGTTGTAACTAGTGAGAAACTGAGATTCTGCTCGGTTTCAGTTGGTATTCAAGTATGACGATGAAGATGAGAAACAACCAGGTCCAAAATGGAGTCATTGTCCAACAAATGAAGCAGCGGTGGAGTTACTATAATCAATCTCCAAGTGGGATATTGTTGGGTGTGGAGCCTGATTATCTTCTTTATTCAAAGGTATCACCACATTGGACCCCAGTTCGTAATGGGGTGGAAACATCGCCCATTGTTTGCACTCCAAGGGGGGTCCATGGGAGGCAGAAAGGCCCCCGAAGCTAAAATAGATGTACAATTTCCTTGTAAAATGTTGTAATATCGTAGTCAATCTAGGTCATTCATTAGGTGAAAATCTAATGGTAGAAGTTATGTTTAATTTAGGGTTTTTTGCCCTAGAAGGCAAACCCTCGATATATATGAGGGAATTGTATTGCAGTTATGTAGATGTGTATGATGAGCAAGAAAGAGAGAGGATATTGTGTGAGAGAAAAGAGGGGATTACAATGAATCTGATGTAGGTTGTATCTCTTTATTTTGATGGATAATATAAAAGGAAGGACTGGTTGTTTCTTCATAGACGTAGCCCAAATTGGGTGAACCACGTATATCTGTGTCTCTCTTGTTTTATGCATTTTCCATATTTACATTTTTGCAATATTTTTGTGTTCCATTACTCTGTAATATATAATTTTCTAATATGGGGCTAATGTTGAAAATAGCAACAAGAAATGCTAAATATAGAAGTGATAAAAATAGCATTGCTATAAATAGCATTTCAGGATACATTCCAATTTTAGTTAGTCCCTGAACTAAAATTGAGAATTAAAATTCGATTGGCTCAGCAGTTGTTTGAAAATAATTAAGTATTCATCTTGAGTTAATTAGTTGGAGAAATCGGTCACATGGGGTAGCTCAGCGGCAATGCGTGGAATGAAGTTCACTGACGAAAGTCTTGGGTTCAAATCTTGGGCTACCCTTCCCCCGTTGAGGGGTACTTAATGGACATGTAAATCGGAGAGTCCCGCCCCAGCCTACAAAAAAAAATTAGTTGGATAAAATCAAACACGAAGTCTTTGTGAAGACATGCAACAGTTATCCCTTTGATTGAGGAATTTATCCCTTAATTAAGGAGATCAGGATGAGTTGTACTTTGAGTTGTAATTAATTAGCTCATTTAACTGAGTTAAGTCCAGCTAGATTAGTTCCAATAGTTTGTGGCACTGGTTGTGAGTTCAGTTAGTCAATGCATGTATGCATGCAACTAGTGTACTTTAGATAAATGAATATTCTCTCATAAATAACTCATGCATGTCAGTTCAAACAGAGACCCAGTTGAGATCAAAGGAAGGGACAATGTACTATCAGTTGGAGGAATTTTCCTATATAGGAAACTCATCCATGCAGAAGGAATTAACTCCTTCAGGATTGCGCAGTTATTTCAGAGCTCAGTGTTGTGTGTGAGGTGAGAATCACACAGGTTGCAACTGGAGGACCCAGGAGAAACTGTGCAAGGAAATAGGAGGCTTGGAGGACTGAAGGAAGGCACAAGTGTTGTCTATTCTGTCTATGAGAAGCAGTGAGGGATTGTACTAATATAATTGTGTGAGAGCTAAAGTTGTGTGTAATCTCTGAGATATTTCCTTGTATGATAATATAGATAGCGGGGTTTTTAGCATCGGCTTTTTGTTGGCATTATGAGACAAGGCTTGTCCTTGATGGAAAATCACACAGATGACAGATCATAGTGCAGCAAATTTATTTTCTGGTTCACGCACTTTCATGCAGAGAAAAGTTCCTTTCATGCAGAGAAAAGTTCATGCACTTTCATGCAGAGAAAAGTTCACGCACTTTCATGCAGAGAAAAATTAACGCACTTTCATGCAGAGAAAAGTTCACGCACTTTCATGCAGAGAAAAGCGCACACACATGGGAAATATTATGGTTGGTTCATGGTATTAGTCCGACAGTTTTTGATCCTATGGTTTTGGTCCGTGGTGTTCCATCCAAAAGAGTTGAACCCAAGTATTGGGTCCATGGTATTGATTTGTTATGGTTTTGGATCGTGGTATTGTGAAAGGCCTAAGACTATAAAAGGAGAAGAAGATCATTATGCAAGTGCATTGAGAAAGTCTTGAATATCTGATGAAGTGTGAGATCTAGTATGCAGACAATGGGTTCATGATGCATTGCTTGATCTGAGCTAAGGAGGAATCTCACCGGTTGATGGAGAACAAGATCTAAGGATAGATCGGGATCAAATGGTTTGGAATGAATCATATTTATATGGTTTGTTTTATGGATAGACTAGATCTGAATTATTGATGCATGTTTTATTGTACACAAGTTATGATCTAGGTATGAATGATGTTTAAAACAACCGCAAAGTCATGATTGAATATGTATAGATCTGTACAGGGGTTTGATTCATCGTAGTAGCGTATACATAATGAAGTATGATGTTTGAAGTTGTAGTTGGGTTTGATTTTTATTGCAGAGTTCTATAGTCTGCTTTGTGTTCTGGTGACTGTGTTGTTGACAGGGTTTCAGTGTTTCAGTGATTCAGAAATTGATGATCCTAGTATTGATTGTTTTGTGCTTCAATGATATTGATGGGTCCAATATGAAAATTGGATGAAACGTGGCCTTCAGATTATAGTGTTGTGCTTCAGGAATATCCAGTCTGAAAATGTATGAAACGTGATACCTGGAGGAAGAAAGAGAAGGTTGTTGCCTTCTGTAGGTCGGCACCTACGTACTAGTACATCAGCTAGTACAAGAGCTAAGGGAGTGGTAGCTCCCTTCCAGTAGCAGCTGGAGAACGAGTAAAGGTTGGGGCATTTCAGTAGGCCAGCACCTACGTACTAGTAAGTGGATCGACTAGTACAAGAGCTAAGGGGGTTGTAGCTCCCTTCCAGGAGAGTCTGGAGAACGAGAAAAGGTTGTAGCCTTCTAGCCTGCGTATTGGTATAAGACTGCACCAGTACAAAACTATTGTAAAAGAATTTTCTTATTAAAAGAAGATAGAGACGACTTGCAGCAGGTGGTTTTCACCCACATTGGGTTTCCACCTTACATCATGGTGTTCATGTGTGCTTCTTGCGTGTGATGATATGTTCTATTTACTGCTTCTGACTACTGTGCATATGGTTAAAGAAGTTCTAATGCACTAACTAAAGATCAACATTTAATGGATTAATTGAATCATAAGTATTCTGGATATACGCTAGTTGCATTAGACACAGTTGCGTATACACGCGGGTTCCCTTATTTGAAGTAGCGTATATGTATCTAAGTATGGAAATGAAAAGGTATTATTGATTTCATAATACTGATTCACC
>APFE030959563.1:3090-15017 GCA_000404065.3 Pinus taeda
TATATATATATATCGCTCCGGGATTTGCTCCCAAACTGGGAGCTTTTGAAAATGTCACTCCCACACCTGTTTTCGCTCCCACTCCCCGCTTTCACTCCAACTCCCAAGTAACACTGGTGCAAATACTAGCTTAGTATGCAAATGAAAAGCGAAATGATGTGATGGTGAAAAAAGGGTCTAAAATATGAGTTATTTTTGGAATATGTCGTGAGCGTTATTTGAGGCTTAGAAAAATGATCTTAATGTGAAAACAAATACTTATACTAGCAATGTAAAATATGAAGTCTGTGCAAATGATTACTGAAATATACGATAGGAAACCAATGTAAAATTCTAGAAATAAAACACTTAATATTTAGAAATCCATTTGTATGAAATACTCAATCAAAGATCATTAGATGCATAAGTAAAACTAATTAATTCTTCCTGAATGAGCATTTAAAAACAAACGTACTCCAGAAAATAAATTAAGTTTGAGGTGCAAAGTAATCTGCTCTTAAAACAAATGGTAATGCGAGCAATTTATTTTAAACCAGGGTCCTGTTACCGTGCAATATTCATATTTTTTTATGTATAACAACTGAAACTTTGAATAACAAACTGCTAACTAATAATTTAGAAAATTTCCGAGATTTACTATTTCTGATCTAGTGGTGTATTTGATCTAAAAAAAACTTAGAAATAGATTACTAAAAAGAAGAGAAATAATATTTAGAAATTTATCAATTAGTAGGTTATTGAAGATAACTTCTATTTCTGAAATGTACAACAGTCAAGGATGTAAATTAAATTTGTTGCTAAACTTCAGTTAATTGAAAATCTATGAAGTGTTAGCCTTGCTTTCAATCAGATAAAAGAATGAGGAAAGGTTTAGAAGATGTGCACCCGTCACTGCTTAGGGGCTTCAAGATACTTGGAGATAAGCTGCCTAAGTTACTGAGAATCTTCAAATTTAAATGCTAACTTAGAAAATTTTTGTTAAAACTTTTTTGGGAATATTATGGAAAAATTAGTGAAAAAATTATGGGGTAAAAGGGTGAGGGAGGAGAGGCTTAAGGGTGAGAAGAGTGTTGATTTGGGGTAGCATTGGATGTGCTCTTAGACTCAAGTTTTGCAGGGAGGCTTCGGCACAGGTACTCCAAAGAACCCAGAAATCGTTTCGGGAAATTCCACTCAGAAGTGCTTTTATTAAAATAATTAATATTTTTAATGAGGTTCCTAAGTCTAAACTTAGGAAAATTAAAATATTAATGGGTATTAATCTAATCAGGGGTGAAACTTCTAGAAGAAAGCCATGGATCAAGTCAAAATGGTTTGGGCGTTTAATTATGTTTTAATCTAGGCTGTTGATTGCTCAATAGGAAGATATAAGAACAGATTCGATGGTCATTTGGAAAATACACCAAGCAGATACTTAGTTGCCCAAGAGAAATCGATTTTCTCACTGGTCAAAGTTTGGTAAGAGAAAATCGATTCAGAGGGAGAGTTGCAGGTGGAGAGACAGAGAGGGTTCAAAATTAGTCAGGGAGACAGGGACGAAGACACAGGGCAGTAGAAGGAACAACACTGGATAGATTGATGCTGGGAGAGGCAGCGTTGGCCTAAGTGACACAGGCATTACGCAGGCCAGTCCAAAGGCTGGAGAAATTGACGCCGAGCAAGACAAAGAGACGCAGAGGGTGAAGGTCGTGAGGGAGAAAGGAAAGGCTGAGGAGCAGGGAGGCTGAGAGTGAGGGCCGAGGAGGAAGAGGGAGAAGAGGGAACGGAGGAGGCTGAGAAGAGAAGGGGAGACCGAGAGGAAGGAGGGAGGCTGAGAACAGGTTGAGAAGGAGAGAAGAGGGAGCAGGGGGCTGGAGATGGCTAGTGCGGGGCCTTAAGGCCCTAAAAAAAATCTGCCCATGATCTTTCTAAAATTTCTCTTCAACCTGCAAATAAAATGGAGATCAGATCTTACCCTCCGGGGCCTAGATCTGTCTCCAAAATCCATAAAAATCGCCTGCAATCTTTAGATTTGTTCCTGCATAAACAAAAGATAGAAAACCGCAAAACATGTATATACAAAAATATGAAATGCCCAAAACCCCAATGAATTAAAAAATTGGAAATTTACAAATCTACAATGATATTCTACAAATCTAGTAGATCTGTAGATACAAGCCCTCTATTAGCCGGATCTAGACAATTTTGCACAAATTTATAAAGAAACTGGAAATTTTAAAGAGGCACAAGCCCAAGAACAACCTTGCAAATAAAATATTCATAAGATGACTTCAAAAGTTAAAAACAGTAGGCTCTTTAGATTATGTAATCTGAGAGTTAGTTGGTCCAAATGAGGACTAACCAAATGCCCAAATCCTGAATGATAACTTCTGCATACTTAGATCTGATTGTTAGATTAATAAAGATTCAAAATAATCATAAAATCATCAAGAAATAGAGATATATGCTAGTTCTATCAAATCAAAATGATATTTTAAAAACCCATAAATCTGTGCAACGCCTGCAATCTTTAGATTTGTTCCTGCATAAACAAAAGATAGAAAACCGCAAAACATGTATATACAAAAATATGAAATGCCCAAAACCCCAATGAATTAAAAAATTGGAAATTTACAAATCTACAATGATATTCTACAAATCTAGTAGATCTGTAGATAAAAGCCCTCTATTAGCCGGATCTAGACAATTTTGCACAAATATATAAAGAAACTGGAAATTTTAAAGAGGCACAAGCCCAAGAACAACCTTGCAAATAAAATATTCATAAGATGACTTCAAAAGTTAAAAACAGTAGGCTCTTTAGATTATGTAATCTGAGAGTTAGTTGGTCCAAATGAGGACTTCCCAAATGCCCAAATCCTGAATGATAACTTCTGCATACTTAGATCTGATTGTTAGATTAATAAAGATTCAAAATAATCATAAAATCATCAAGAAATAGAGATATATGCTAGTTCTATCAAATCAAAATGATATTTTAAAAACCCATAAATCTGTGCAAGATACTTGTGCATAGATCAATCCACAAAGACTATTATCCATCAAATACAAATAAAAGCAATAGAGTATTAAGAGCAATATTACCACATAAATCTGAAAGAGGAACACCATGGTCTTAAACCCCAAAGTCTTTGCGTTTTATTAACAAGAAAAAAATTATAAGAGCTTTCTCAGAGAAAGTACACGATTTAAAGATCAGATCCAAATAATGGAGAGAGACCTCTAATTTATAGTTAAATTCTCCAACAGCTAGATGGCTTGATCCTCGTCAAAGTAATCTCAACTGTTGATGAAGATTAAATGATCTTTTAATCATCACCATTGAAATTAAGTTACTATTGAGGAAATTCGAATTTCACTTTTAATTTCTTTTTAATTAATTCAAATTATTTATTTTGAGTTAATTCCCTCAAAAGGTTGACTTTGACTTAACTACTAAGGCCCAAGGGTCCAAAATATTTTGAAATTGACAATATTCTCTTGGTCGACGACCTCTAAAAAATTAAAAACTTTAAAACCCATGAATTTAAAATGTTGGAGGATTCAATTTTTCCTACAACCTAAATTAATTAAATTTTTGGCTTTAGTAGTTTAATCTATTTTAGATAGAAAATTTAATTAATTGACGCACGAGGGGATTATTAATTTTTCCAACCCTCTAATACTTTAACATTATAGCTATAAAATATTATTTACATGAAATATTACATTTCTAACCCATGAAGGGGGAACACTCGTTCGTTATAAACCCTCAACAATTACCCTTTCTGCAAAACAAAATATGATCAAGTAGACTAAGTGAATTGTAATAAAATAATTTAACAAAATACCTAGAATTATTAACAAATCACTTTTACAGAGACTCGATAAATAACACTAGGACTCATTTAAGATCCTGATGACAAAATCCACCCTAGCTTTTGGGTGAGGCTGGAGGGGAAAATTTTGTCGATCATTTGTGTTTAGAAACACACATGAATCAGTGAAACGAAAAATCTCCTAGGACGGAAATCATCATTAGAAAATTAAATTTACCTAGGTTGTTACATACATTTGTCTTACTAGGATCATTTACATTACAAAATGCAGAATGGGTTTACAAAACTCTAGTGTACATAATGATTAATTTGTGGATCATCGGAGTGCTCGAATGTGATGAAAATCCATGCGCAAAAAAATGTACAACTGTAGGGTAGTTGACATGGAGTGGTCAACATCTGGCTCTACTTGGGGACATGTTGCTTCATTAAAGGATTGTGAGAATCCATAATTTGTTGATCTAGATTGTCATTGATGTCAATATGGCAATATTTTGGATATTAAATGATGATGTGAAGCCAAGCAGAGAAGATCTGTGAAGCAATAGGAGCAAGAAGCCAAGGAGGAAAGCCATCAAGGAAGCCATTGGAAATCATCGTGAAGCCAAAGAGTAAGAGGAAGAAGTTCATCAGAAGGAGCAAAGAGGAACACGCAACGGAGGAGCATAAAACAATGATTAAGAGGAGTTAACAGTGATATTGAACAAATAAGCGGAGGGAATATTAAACCATGGAAACCCATTAAAATTCCCCACGCATATAATAAAAGTTCACAATAGATCAGAGAAATCAATATCGATGGTTTTTATCGCTTTATTATGTGTCGTGTTGAATCCCCTGACTGCGATATGTATTACGAACCTGCTGATCACTAATTAAAAATCGAAAATTTCTTTTGATATGTTTCTTATTAACTATTTGAAAATGGTAAATTTCCTAGATTTGGGATTTCTAAGCATAATCATTTAAATTTTAGGATCTAAACTGGTTAGCACTTAAATTTCGTGGTTATTTAAAGTATTTGTATCTCTTGAAATTTAATTGTGCATCTAGTGAAATTAATCATTGCTTGAATATTTTTTGATGCTCGTTACATGTTAGATGTTTGGCAAATATTTTCAGGGAATCGTTAATTATTTCCTAAGCAACAGTGGATAATCATTTCCCGGATCCGGGTGATCCTCCTGCCATAAATGGCATTCATGCAGCGTCTATTCCCACAGTACCGCCACCTGCTCTGCAGTGTGGAGCCCCAGGTTTCGAATGGAGGCGGGAGGAATGTTTTAATGGACAAGGGACGGTGCAGGACAGCGCCATTAATGGAGGCCGAAGCCCAACGCAGCCTGCCGATTGTTATTTACCTGGAGACACCCGGTAATCTTTCCATTATGCAGTTGGTTAAGGATTATGCTGTTCGGTTCATTCTGAGAACTGAGCGTGAAGCCGAGAGGGAATCTAGCCTCAGAGGGGAAATTCGAGCTGGTTCTGGCTCGAATTTGCAGCCCTTCCACTCCACCTGCGTTCTGCGCTTTGGAAATCCTTCGGTGGCCTGGGGTAAGTGGTCCATTCGCTGTTACATTCGCTATACCGGCTCTGTCTCTTGGTTTCGAGTTTCTATTGTGTTTTGTTCTGCTTTTCGATTCGGTTCGGTGCCCTCGGCTTATCTGAGGCACAATTCTGGGTTCAACACTGGTTCGGTTAAGGTTTCAGTAATAGTCAGCACCATGAAACGACCAGGGAAACGCTCCCGCTCGGGGGAACGACCTGGTAGCAGTAAACGTCCCTCCGCTCGCCCTCAGCCCACCCCGCTGCTCACTACCATTAACCTCACTTCCTCCCCTGAGGACCCTCCTTCCAGCAATCCCACTCGCCATCCGATTCCAAACAGTGCCTTTCAATCCACTCATTTTAAATTTCAAAGCAATCTGAACCGCCCTCTGATCTCAGCCCAGATAACCATCCTAATGTCTGAGGAAATTAACCAGGTGCCTCCTATCTCCTGCATTGACCCCAACTCCTCCCACAGCAGTGAGCGTTCTTCTGCCAAAATTGCCATGGCTGCCAAAAGGGAAGCTGAACCAGTTATCCAGGTTGATTCGCCTCCCCAAATTCCTCCCCTGGTTGACTGTGTCAATCTGGTTTTGGATCCCGACGCTGGCACCACCGACAGGACACAGGAGGGCAACGTGTTGGATGACAAAGAAGTGCTCAGCCAGGACGAGGCGTGTTTGCAGGCCGAGGAGACGCAGGGGGATGAGGAAAAATGAACAAGTGGTTCTTGTGGTCGCTCTTTTTGGTTCTTGGGAGGCTGCTTTGGAAGCAATGCCCAGTTTTGAGTTTCTACTTGCCGTGGCGTATGTTCGGGTCTCGGTCCAGGGTTCTTAGCTCTGGTCATATGCTTATCTTCAGTTCTTTCTCTCTCAGTATGTTTGTAATGCCAATTGATTTGGCTGTTAGTTTTGTTGAATTGGCTGTTAGTTTTGTCGCGGTTCCCCAACTCTTCTGTAATGGGGAAATTTTGTAAAGTATTCGAAGTGCGGGCTCCTGCAGCCGCTACCTCATGTAATATTATCATGTTTACTAGTTAATAGAAATAGCTTTTACCGAGAAAAAAAAAAACAGTGGATAATCATTTACTTGGATCATTAACTCCCTAAGGCACTGGTATTAATCATTTAAAATTTAATCAAATTTTAAATCTTGCTGAGCCTTAATCAAGTATTCGATCGCCTCACTGTGTCTCCCGAGCCAGTTGATTCTCCTTCATCCCGTTTGTCCATAGGGTCTACCCCCTTAGCTTGCTATAGGAGACAACTTAACCGAAGAGATCAGGGATTAAGGTGACAACCCTTGATTTGAGCGTTGTCGCTGTGCTTAGACACTTTGTGCGACAACAGGACCCATTGGTTTCATAACAACATGCTCTATGGTTATATCGCATCTGCCATACCGGAACTACGACATTGGGAGTTATGTATCACAAAGGAATGTCGCACTTGAAAAGTGCGATTTCGATATCATTGCGGAGCCGCTGCACCATTGCAATACAACTCAATATAATATTGCATCCATCGGATAATCGCAAACCATTATGTTCGCATAATCATGTTCCATTCAAAACATCAATTGTGATATAATATGCGGACCCAACAACTCCATTAGAATACACCTTTATGTAGTATCACGTCTGGGTATCGAAAGTTACGTGAATCATAAAGGGTTGTCACTGTCGGACCACCGATTACGATAAGACTAGTGAACCGAACAGACCGTCGATTGCGATATTATTGTGGACTTGACGGATCAATTGGCGACTGGTATATCGCGTTCGCTTCATCGAGAGTATGAGTATCGACAATGTTACATCGGTAATATTAAGGGTTGCGATTACGGGACCTTCGAAAAATTGCGATTGCGATTAATAATGTGGCATGTGGGACCTCCATGTGGGCCTTGGATGAATATTAAAGGGGCCTCTTCGATATATTGTGTAATGAAAGACCTCTGAAAGTTGTGATTGCGATATGCGGTGATGTGGCATGTGGGGACCACCAGACTTCTATTATAATATGGTTATAGCGTCTCCTTTATGTTTTTTCCGTAAATAAACAAGTCAATGAATAATTGAATGAATAATATACAAATTGGTCTCCCTCCAATAAACGTGTTTCTCAATCATTGGTGAAACTCGTATAAATATGAGTTAAAACGTTTCACTAAATGCATCAATCTTAGCATCGGGCACATGGAAGATTCGATAGTTCACAACTTGTGAACTTAAAGAAACAAAGAGAGCCGAAGGTTGAAGACGGAAGCCGAAGATCCAACGTTGAAGAAGAAAGCCAAAGGTCCAACAAAAGGAAGGAAGTTGAAGGTCGAGCAAGTCTGTTGGTTGGGTTAATCTCTAAAAGGGCTCGTGAAGAAGTAGTCACTCTTGAAGCAGTTACGTAGTGCAGACAACAATCTGTTACAAAGATCACAAAAACAGGGAGCAGTGTAATACAATCAAACATTTTTTGATAGAGTAAAACTATAGGGTCGGAGCCCTTGGGGTTGGTGCCTCAAAATTGGAAGGATTGGTGTCCTTGGAGTTGGTGCCTTGGTAAGATAGGGTCGAAGCCCTAAAGGTTATTGGAGCCTCATCAAAGTCCAAGTTGGGGCTTAGCAAAATTCATTAGATATTGTATTCAATCTTTTTCTATATTTTAATAAAATCATTTCTTTGATTAAATTGTAAGGAATCTAAATTGGTAATAATACCAATTGAAAAGAAATACTGATTCACCCCCCGCTCAGTGTTTCCAACAGAATCCGCACCCCAAGAAAACACAAAATGACATAAGTAGCGTTCATCCAAATATAATCCAAAAATCATCATATAACATTAAGCACATAAAAATAGAAGCTCTTCATTTATTAACTATTCTACTAACATGAAAATATAAATTTAATCTAACTACAAAGTGAAAATGCTAAAATAACAGGGTGTAAGTGTTGATTTATGATAGCATTAAATGTGCTCTAGCCTTGAAATTTGGAGGAGAGGCTAAGGCACATGAGATCTCGAAGACCCAGAAATCGTTTTGAGAAATTCCATCCCAATGAGGAGTTATTAAAATAATTAATATTTTTAATGGGCTCCTAAGTCTAAACTTAGGAAAATAAAAATATTAATGGATATTAATAAAGATAAGGATGAGAAGCTTCTAAGAGACGAGGATCAAGTTTGTTTTAATCTTAGCCATTGATTATGGACTTAATTTCAGTCATTGATTCATCAATAGGAAAATTATAAGAGAAGACTTGAGGGTCATTTGGAGATACACCAGCGGATACTCAATATCCCAAGGAAAATCGATTCTCAGAGAGAAGGAGATCGATTTCAGAGGGAAAGTTGTAGGGTGGAGGAAGAGGGGGGATGAGCAGCAATCAAGGAGCTCAGAAGAAGTGATGCAGGGACTTTGAGAGACAGTGCAGAGGGAGATGCATATTAGAGAGACGCAAGGATGATGCATAGAGGGACCAGAGCTGCACAAAGCCACACAAAATGATGCAGGGCTGACGCAGTAGAGAAAGGAAGCTCTCCAGGGTGTCAGAAAGTCTCGGAGAAAAGTCTCAGGTGTTTTCTCTTAGTGTCTATGTAATTTTTCTGTAAAAGCGATTGTTGCCGAAGATTAATAAAACTCTCTTCTTCTACACCGATTTTCTCGCACTGGGTTTTTCCTGGGACAATTGTCCAAAAATACTGTGTTGATGCGATTGATTCTTATTCATATATTTGTTTCTGTATAATGGTGTCATATCTGCAGTAGAATTTATTTTGATATTTATTGAAGGGATTTCATAAATAACTTATTGGGAATAATAAGTAGGTGAAATAAATCAATTGTTGCAGTAATAGAATTTCCGTTTAGAAATTTTCACAGTAAGGTTAGAGATACAATATAAAGGATTCAATATAGAGCATATTGAGCATTTGCCTACTTTCAGACAAATCTATGGGCTGTTTTTCGGATGTACCCTGTCCAACAACATTAAGGCTTAGAGAGATGAATAGGCGAGCAGGAAGGGCATGAGGTCGCGAAGGTAAACCCGTGGGTAATGCAGAACTCTGGGAAGAGATAAGAAGACTGCAAGTTCTATTAGAAGCCATGGAAGTAGGGAGACAACGAGACCCTGAAGGTGGAGATGTTAGTGAGGCCGAAGAGGAACATGAAGAAGAAGGCGCAACACCTGTTGAAGAAACTGCTGAGATTAAGTTGTTGAGAGCAGTATTGGTCTCAAGTTCAAGGCCAAAGCCTGAAATCTCTATTTACGATGGTAGTTTGAAATATGAGAATATAATAGATTGGATTAGTGAGATGGACAAGTGTTTTGAGTACGAGGAAATTGACGAGAATAAGAGAGTCAAGTTTGTGGTGACAAGGTTGAAAGGCCATGCTGCACTATGGTGGGACAATGTAAAGACTGAAAGAAGGAAGAAGGACAAACCATTCATCAAGAGCTCATCAAGAGCTGGGATAGAATGGTGGCAAAGATGAAGAGAAAGTTCTCGCCAAAGGATTACCAACAAACTCTTTACAAATAGATGCAAAATCTTAAATAAAAGATGATGACAATGAGAATACACCAAAGAGTTATACAAGGTGATTTTGCCAGCAGGCTCTGTAGAAGATACCCCGGAGAAGATAGCAAGGTATATCAATTGTTTGATGTTAGATATCCAAGATGAAATCAACATACTTTCTCCAAGGACAATAGAGGAAGCATACCAGTGCGCCTTGAAGACAGAAGAAAAGATAGCTTGGAAGCAAAGCTTTGGCAGAGGATGTGGTTTTTCCAAAGGGAAAGGACAGACAAATGGAAGAGGAAAGATTCCTACGCAAAAGAATGATGAATGCAACTCAAATCAGCAAGGGTAGTCAGAGAAAGAAGGTGGTAGTAGAGGAGGAAGACCTTACAAGAGAGGTAGAGGAAGAGTCTGAGAGATTGTCTACAGGTGTTACATATGTAACAAATTGGGTCACCGAACTTTTGAATGTCCTGAGAATGACAATACGGGACAACGAGGTGCATACATAGCTCAAACCGAAACAATAGAGGCACAAGTAGCTGAGGTAGAGAATGTGCCAGAGACTGGAGAGGTGTTGATGATGCACAAAGTCCTGGCAAAACCAACAAAGGAGACTGCTGAACCAATCCAAAAGAAATCCTTATTCAAGACAATGTGTAAGGCAATAGGCAAATGCTGTAAATTGGTGATTTATAGCGGAAGTACGAACAATCTAGTATCGCAAGAAATGGTGGAAAAATTGGGGTTGGAAAAGATTAAACATCCCACACCTTATAAGGTATCATGGTTGCAAAAAGGACACCAATTGTTGGTGCATGAACAAAGTGAAGTTGAGTTTTAGATAGGCAGGTATAAAGATAGGGTGCTCTATGACATAATGCCAATGGATGCTTGTCACATCCTTTTGGTTCGCCCATGGCAGTTTGATAGGAAGGTGACACATGATGGAGAGAACAAGAGGCTTGCTTATATATCAAGCAAGTGTCTCTTCATGAAGAGTCATGTCCTATTAGACATGCCTCTTCAACCTAATTACTAGCTTAACTAACTATTATTTATGATTATTATCTTTTCCATTATATTTATATTATTTATATATTTTATTTGTTACATTGCCTTCTTCCTCAAAAAGCTTTGTCCTCAAAGCTTGTCGATGAAAAAGGCTTGATCTCTTTTTTGGCTTCGAACGTCTTTCTCTCTCGAAATAGTCATCCTCGTCGACACAAGTTGATATGATCTTCTTAGTGACAAACAAAATTGTCGCACTGAGAAGGGATCAGACCATCCGAGATTAATCTTCTGTATAGCATCCTGATCACTGGAATTTTGTAACGACTTGTCAGCATAAGACAAAATTGATGTTACGTCACTATTATATGAAACATCAGTTTGTTGTTTCTGGTCTGAATGCTACTGATACGTAGCCTGGTTGATTGGTCTACTCTCGTGATTTGGATGTCAATATGGAGTTTTTAGATTTTCTTCTGGCGAAGATGTTGTTGAATTGGTTAAGGAACATTCACTTGGGATGTCCATTGTCTGAACTGCAACATCTACGTGTGTCGTTTCTTCAACTGACTTGTCTTCTTGAGTTGTCATATTCATTGGATCGGTATTTGTTGTTTTGTCATCAACTTGAATTCCTACATTTGATGCTTCCTTCTTGATAAGTTGTTGTACTTGGTTTTCTAACGACTTCTTGTCCTTTTTAAGTTTCTTAATTTGCGACAATAATTTTTCGCTACGGTTTTTAAATCGAGAAACTTCTTCATTTTTGTCAACATTGATTTTGTCAATTTCTTTTTGCATATTTTGTAATACCTTTTTACTTTCTTGAAATATTACTTTTGAAATATCTGAGATATCTTCTGGTGTTACTAAATTTGGTTTTAGTGTAAAATCTTGGAGCGTTATTTTCTTCTTCCTGTAAGAAAATGTTAAAACTTTTTCTTAGTATTTAGAATAAAGGAACCTAGAGTTTCCATCCAAGGTAAACCCAAAATAATGTCCCCTTGATTGTTCCATACCGTCTGAAC
>APFE030959563.1:15841-28643 GCA_000404065.3 Pinus taeda
TTTCTCGGAAAATTTGGATGAGACGTGACTCTTCTTGGTACGGTCACAATCTTTAGATTTGAACAATTAAAATTATTTAGATCACACCTCTTTTCTCCAATGTTATCAAAATATCTTTTACTTTTAAAATACCATGGGCTATTACCATGGGTTGTTTTTAAAACCTCCGTTAAAATATTCTCCACGTAAAAAGTAAAACATATTCCTTTCGTTTTTTTTACTTTTTAAAATACCATGGGCAATTACCATGGGTTGTTTTCAAAACCTCGGTTAATGTTCTCCACGTAAAATGTAAAACTTACCACTGGTTTCTAAAACCAAGCGCGCGTAAAAAGTCTTAAATAAAACCTTTTTTTTATATATATATATTTTTCACTTTTTTGTTTGTTTGTTCAGAATATATTATTTCCTTTCCCCTTCTTTTTTATATACCCTTCTTCTTTATTCTTTATTATTATTTTTTTTTAATTAGTAGCAAATGGCCAAAGACCTAAAAAATGGATAATCTCCCAATATATAGCGAAACGCTTCAATTATGACAGCAACAAGATTGATGATAGGTTGATAGCCAAAGGCCTGGTGATCAGCCAAACGTGGCTCTGATACCAAATGAAGCGAACAAAGTTCCTTCTATAAAATTAATTATTCCAGAAAACTAGGAATATAAAGATATCCATTAAGGATATAAATATTATATTAAATATATGAATAAGAATAAGAATGAATTGATTTACAATGAGAACAAGAGGCTTGCTTATATATCAAGCAAGTGTCTCTTCATGAAGAGTAATGTCCTATTAGACATGCCTCTTCAACCTAATTACTAGCTTAACTAACTATTATTTATGATTATTATCTTTTACATTATATTTATATTATTTATATATTTTATTTGTTACAAAAAGGATGGCATCAAGCACACTCTTGTACCATTAAAAGAGGAAGGTACAACTGAAATAAGCAGCCCAAAAGCACCGCTACTTAGTGGAAATGAATTTCTACAATAGATGGAAGAAGAAGAGGTAAGCTATGGAGTGATTTGCAAGCCAAAGGTAGTACTTTTGCACACTGAAATTGTAGATTTACTTATTGAAGTTTAGGAGTTGTTGCATGAGTTTCATGATATTGTAGTTGTTGAATTGCCAAGTGAATTCCTACCCAAAAGAAGCATCAATTAGCACATAGTCTTGATACCGGGAGCAAGTCTTCTGAACAAGGCTGCATATCGAATGACACCCAAAGCGAATGAGGAAGTGAGGAAGTGAGGAAGCAAGTCCAAGAATTGTTGGACAAAGGACTAATAAGAGAAAGTTTGAATCTGTGTGTCATACCTACAGTTACTAACTTCTAAGTCCAAAGAAGGGTGGAGAATGGAGAATGTGCATTGACTCTAGAGCAATAAACAAGATCACCATTAGTTATAGGTTTCCTTTGCCACGTATGGATGATATGATGGATTGCTTGGGTGGGGCAACTTACTTCTCAAAGATTGACCTGAAAAGTGGTTATCATCAAATTTGGATTAGAGAAGAAGATGAGTGGAACATAGCTTTCAAGACCAATGAAGGCTTGTACGAGTGGATGGTCATGCCATTTGGCTTGTCAAATGCACCTAATACATTTATGCAGTTGATGAATGGAGTCTTGAAGGAGTTCATTGGTAAGTTTGTCATTGTTTATTTGGATGACATTTTAATTTTCAGTCAAACTAAAGAAGAACACTTGAGACATTTGAAGTATGTTTTAGAGAGATTGTAGCAAGAAAAGTTGTTGATTAACATGAAGACGTGTTCTTTTATGAAGAGTGAGTTTGTATACTTGGGTTTTGTCATTTCTAAGGATGGCTTGAAAATGGATCCGGAGAAGATAGAGGCAATTTTATATTGGCCCTCACCAAAGAACATTTTTGAGGTGAGAAGTTTTCATGGCTTAGCCAACTTTTATAGAAAATTTATCAAGAATTTTAGTGGCATTTGTGCACCTACCATTGACACCATCAGGAAGAATAGGCAGCCATTTTATTGGACAGTAACAGCAGGAAAAAAATTTCAGCTATTGAAGAAGAAGATCACTAAGAAGCCGGTGTTGAAGTTGTCAGGCTTCAATCATCCCTTTCAAGTGAGATGTGATGCTAGTGGGACAGCGATTGGAGCTATACTGAGCCAAGAAGATAAACCCATTGCATATTTCAGCGAGAAGTTAAATGAGTCAAAACAGAAATACTCTTCTTATGACAAAGAATTTTATGCGATGGTTCAATCTTTGAAGCGTTGGAGGAATTACTTGATGCCTAATGAGTTTGTTTTATACACGGATAATTCTGCCTTACAATACATTATGCAACAACATAAGTTAAATCATAAACATGCAAAGTGGGTGGAGTTCCTTCAAAATTTCACTTTTGTTTGAAGCACATTAGCGGGAAGGCAAATAAGGTTGCTGATGCCTTGAGTAGGAGATGCTTAATCATGTAGGAAACTCAAATACAAATTTTAGGCTTTGATTATTTGAAGGACTTATATGACATTGATGCTGATTTTAAAGAAGCTTTTGCAGCATGTAAAAATCCAGTCAATAGGGACAACAGTCCATGGAAAGAGTTTATGTTGCAGGATGGGCTATTGTTCAAGAACAATCAACTATTTATTCCCAATTGCTCAATGAGGAAAAACTTGGTCCAAGAAAAGCACAATGGCGGGTTGGCTGGACACTTTGGTGTTGAGAAAACACTTGGGCTGCTGATTCACTTCTATTTTTGGCCTAAGATGAAGGCAGATATACAAAGGTATGTGAGTAAGTGCAGGGTATGTCAACATGCGAAATCCCAACATACCTTGGGATTTCGTGAGTATGGACTTTGTTTTGGGTTTACTGAGAACTCAACGAGGTAATGATTCAATCCTTGTAGTTGATAGATTTACTAAGATGGCTCATTTTATTCCGTGTTTCAAAACTAGTGATGCTCCCCATGTGGCTAATTTGTTTTTTGATGAGATTGTTCGGTTGCATGGGTTGCCAAAAAGTATAATCTTTGACAGGGACACAAGATTTCTTATGTCCAGACGGTGAGTCTTGTGTCCTTGTCAGAGATTATACTTTTTGGCAGCCCATGCAACTGGACAATCTCATCAAAAAACAAATTAGCCACATGGGTAGCGTCACTAGTTTTGGAACACGGAATAAAATGAGCCATCTTAGTAAATCTATCCACAACTACAAGGATTGAATCATTACCTCGTTGAGTTCTTGGTAAACCAAGAACAAAGTCCATACTCACGGAATCCAAAGGTCTGTTGGGAATGGGTAATGGCATGTATAATCCAACATTCTGACTTCTCCCTTTCGCATGTTGACATGCCCTGCACTTACTCACATACCTTTGTACATATACCTTCATATTAGGCAAAAAATAGAAGTGACTCAGCTGCCCAAGTGTTTTCTCAACACCAAAGTGTGTAGCCAACTCGCCATTATGCTTTTCTTGGACCAAGTTTTCCCTCATTGAGCAATTGGGAATACATAGTTGATTGTTCTTGAACAGTAGCCCATCCTGCAACATAAACTCTTTCCATGGACTGTTGTCCCTATTGACTGGATTTTTACATGTTACAAAAGCTTCTTTAAAATCAACATCAATGTCATATAAGTCCTTCAAATAATCAAAGCGTAAAATTTGTATTTGACTTTCCTACTTTTTTAAGCATCTCCTACTCAAGGCATCGACAACCTTATTTGCCTTCCCACTAATGTGCTTAACAAAAAAGTGAAATTTTGAAGGAACTCCACCCACTTTGCATGTTTATGATTTAACTTATGTTGCTGCATAATGAATTGTAAGGCAGAATTATCCGTGTATAGAACAAACTCATTAGGCATCAAGTAATGCTTCAAAGCTTGAACCACCGCATGAAATTCTTTGTCCTAAGGAGAGTATTTTCTGTTTTGACTCATTTAACTTCTCGCTGAAATATGCAACAGGCTTATCTTCTTGGCTTAGTATAGCTCCAATGGCAGTCCCACTAATATCACATCTCACTTGAAAGGGCTGATTGAAGTCTGGCAACTTCAACACCGACTTCTCATTGATCTTCTTCTTCAATAGTTTTTTTTTTGTTAATATCTCTTTGCTGCTGCTGTACAATAAAATGGCTGCCTATTCTTCTTGATGATGTCAATGATAGGTGCACAAATGCCTCTAAAATTCCTGACAAATTTTCTATAGAAGTTGGCTAAGCCATGAAAACTTCTCACCTCAAAAATGTTCTTAGGTGAGGGCCAATTTACAATTGCCTCTATCTTCTCCGGATCCATTTTCAAGCCATCCTTAGAAATGACAAAACCCAAGTATACAAGCTCACTCTTTATAAAAGAACACTTCTTCATGTTAATCAACAACTTTTCTTGTTGCAATCTCTCTAAAACATACTTCAAATTTCTCAAGTGTTCTTCTTTAGTTTGACTGAAAATTAAAATGTCATCCAAGTAAACAATGAAAAACTTACCAATGAATTCCTCAAGACTTCATTCATTAGCCGCATAAATGCACTGGGTGCATTTGACAAGCCAAATGGCATGACCATCCACTTGTACAAGCCTTCATTGGTCTTGAACGCTGTCTTCCACTCGTCTCCTTCTCTGATCCGAATTTGATGATAACCACTTTTCAGGTCAATCTTTGAGAAGTTAGTTGCCCCACCCAAGAAATCCATGCTATCATCCATCCGTGGCAATGGAAACCTGTAATGAATGGTGATCTTGTTGATTGCTCTAGAGTTAGTGCACATTCTCCATTCTCCACCCTTCTTTGGACTTAGTACTGTAGGTATGGCCCACAAACTCAAAATTTCTCTTATTAGTCCTTTGTCCAACAATTCTTGGACCTGCTTCCTCACTTCCTCATTCTCTTTGGGTGTCATTAGATATGCAACCTTGTTCGGAAGACGTGCTCCCAGTATCAAGTCTATGTGATGACTAATGCTTCTTTTGGGTGGCAATTCATCAACTACAATATCATGAAACTCATGCAACAATTGTTGAACTTTAATAGGTAAATCTACAATTTCAGTGTGCAGAAGTACTACCTTTGGCTTGCAAATCACTCCATAGCTTCCCTCGTCTTCTTCCATCTGTTGTAGAAATTCCTTTCCACTAAGCAGCAGTGCTTTTCGGCTGCTTGTTTCCGCTGTACCTTCCTCTTTTAATGGTACAAGAGTGTGTTTGATGCCATCCTTTTCAAACTTATAACAATTGCTCTCTCCATCATGTGTCACCTTTCTATCAAACTGCCATGGGCGACCCAAAAGGATGTGATAAGCATCCATTGACATTATGTCACAGAGCACCTTGTCTTTATACCTGCCTATCTGAAACTCAATTTCACTTTGTTCATGCACCAACAATTGGTGTCCTTTTTGCAACCACGATACCTTTTTAAGGTGTGGGGTTCTTAATCTTTTCCAACCCAAATTTTTCCACCATTTCCTGGGAAACTAGATTGTCTGTACTTCCGCTGTCAATCACCAATTTGCAGCATTTGCTTTTTGCCTTACACATTGTCTTGAATAAGGATTTCCTTTGGACTGGTTTAGCAGTCTCCTTTGCTGGTTTTAACAAGACTTTGTGCATCATCAACACCTCTCCAGTCTCTGGCACATTCTCTAACTCAGGTACTTGTCCCTCTACTGTTTCGGTTTGAGCTATGTATGCACCTCGCTGTCCCGTATTGTCATTCTTAGGACATTCAAAAGATTGGTGACCCAATTTGTTACATTTGTAACACCTGTAGATAGTTTCTCTGCCTCTTCCTCTACCTCTACTTCTCTTGTAAGGTCTTCCTCCATAGCTGCCACCTTCTTTCTCTCACTGCCCTTGCTGATTTGAGTTGCCTTCATCATTCTTTTGTGCATGGAACTTTCCTCTTCCATTTGTCTGTCCTTTCCCTTTGGAAAAACCACGTCCTCTACCAGAGCTTTGCTTCCTAGCTATCTTTTCTTCTGCCCTCAAGGCACACTATTATGCTTCCTCTATTGTCCTTGGAGAAAGTATGCTGATTTCATCTTGAATATCTAACCTCAAACCATTGATATACCTTGCCATCTTCTTCGGGGTATCTTCTACATAGCCTGCTCGCAAATTCACCTTGTAAAACTCTTTGGTGTATTCTCTCACTGTCATCATCTTTTGTTTATGATTTTGCATCTGTTTGTAAAGAGTTAGCTGGTAATCCTTTTGCAAGAACTTACTCTTGATCTTTGCCACCATTCTATCACAACTCTTGACAATGGTTTGTCATTTTTCCTTCTTTCAGCTTGTACATTGTCCCACCATAGTGCAACATGGCCTTTCAACCTTGTCACAACAAACTTGACTCTCTTATCCTCGTCAATTTTCTCGTACACAAAGTACTTGTCCATCTCACCGATCCAATCTATTAGATTCTCATATTTCAAACTGCCATCGTAAATAGAGATTTCAGGCTTTAGCCTTGAACTTGAGCCCAATACTACTCTCAACAACTTAATCTTAGTAGCTTCTTCAACAGGGGCTGCTCCTTCTTCAAGTTCCTCTTCGGCCTCACTAACATCTCCACCTTCATGGTCTTGTTGTCTCCCTACTTCCATGGCTTCTAACCGAACTTGCAGTCTCCTTATCTCTTGCCGGAGTTCTGCATTACTCACGGGTCTGCCTTCATGACCTAGTGCCTTTCCTGCTTGCCTATTCATCTCTCTATGCTTTAACGTTGTTGGTTTCTACATACGGTAGGACTTTGTCTTATCCAAAAATCGAGTTGCTCGCGGCCATCAAATGCATCAAATCGCTTCGTATTCTTTTTCTTTTTCGCTTCAAGCTTTTCTTCGTGGCACGCTGTATCACTGAGGATGTGGAACATTCTGCTTGAGAACTTTCAGACGAAGTATTTAAGATATTTGTGACATGCTGCTCTTCATTCTGCATCTGATCTGTGATAAATGATGGATCGGTTGCACAAGTGTTATGACTTATAACTTGGTCTTTTTCAATTTCTTCTTTGATCACGTCATCCTCAGCTAAATCTTCGTTAATGGGGTCTGTTGATTTGAGGTAGCATCGGATGCGCTCTAGCCATGAAATTTGGTGGAGAGGCTAAGGTACATGAGATCTCTAATACCCAGAAAGGGTTTGGGTAGATTCTAAATAGTGTGGGAGATATTAAAATACTTAATATTTTTAATGGAGTCCCTAAGTCTAAACTTAGGGAAATTAAAATATTAATGTGAATTAATATAAAATTGTGTTAGAATGGTCCAAAAGTCATGGATCAAGCCAGATCTAATCTTAGCCGTTGATTAGGGACTTAATCTCGGCCGTTGATTTGTCAACAAGAAAAGTATAAGAAGAGGCTTGAGGGTCACTTGGAGAACACACCAAGAGATCAAAATTTCAACTTTCTGGGGATTGGGTTTGCTGAGAAAGTTGAGAGAGTGATCTGGAGTTGCAACTGAGGGGTAATGAATACAGAAGCAGAGAGGTAGAGATATTGCTGGGAGGATCAGTGCAACAGCTGGAAAGATGACACAAAGGGCAGAAGCAGGAATTGTCGAGAACAACCGGAATTGCTGGAACAGTCGGGAAAGATGACACAAAGGGCAGAAGCAGGAATTGTCGAGAACAACCAGAACTGCTGGAACAGTCGGGAAAGATGACACAAAGGGCAGAAGCAGGAATTGTCGAGAACAATCGGAACTGCTGGAACTGTCGGGAAAGTTGTCGCAGAGGGCAGAATTCGGAACTATCGGGAACAACTAGGAAAGTTGACGCAGAGGGCAGAAGCCGGAACTGCTGGGAACAACCGGAATTGCCGGGAAAGTTGACGCAGAGGGCAGAAGACGGAACTGTCAGGAACAACCGGAACTGTCGGGAACTGCCAGGACTGCCGAGAAAGCTAACGCAGAGGACAGAAGACGCTGACGCAGTCCCTAGACGCTGACATTGGGGTTTTTCGTGGGGCAGATTGGAGCTGAGGAGTTGCTGGAGTGTTTATCCCGAGTTTCAGCCGGAGCATCTGTCTCCAAATGAGAGGTACTACTGCCAAGATTTTTCTCTGTTGGGTGAGCCAAATTTGGCACCCAGATTGTATTATGAAACTGCTTAATAAATCAAACCCTCAAATAGCTGCACCGATTTTCCCGCATTGGGCTTTTCTGGGGAAAATCCAAAAATAATGGTGTCATTTGTGTGCTTGTTTCTGTTTCCTTCAGTTGATGATCTGCAATGTGTTGAGCATGTACTTGTGTTTATTTTCAGTATTTACATGGTAAATAACTTGTTAATTAATCAAAACAAGTAGGAAGGAATAAATCAGAAAGTACATGAAGGGTTTCTAACTGTTAGACTTAGAAACTTCAACATGGTATTAGAGGGTGTTTGCAGATTACAGGAGAACTGAGGACATCAGCTGAGTAGAGCAGTAGCAGCAGAAAACAACTATCTCGAGTGACAAAAGCTGTTCCTAGCAACAAAACAACAAGGAAGGGGTGAAGCAGTGCTTGCGTCATCAAGTTCCGGCCAAGAAGAGGTTGCGTAGAGGCTGAGGGAGGCAACGATAGGCTCATGCAGAGGCTAGGAGGGTTGACGCAGTTGGCTTAGGGAGCTAGTTTGCTGGTGCTGGGACTGGGCAGAGCCTAGGAGCTCTCACCTTCAGGTTGTTGGGGTTTCGGATGTTGTGGATAAGTTTCAGAGTGGAGCTAGTGGGGTACTATTGTCAGAACAGTACCTAACATGGAAATGCCAAGGAGGAGGGAGTTGCTAACGAGGGTTTGTAGCCGAGAAATCCGGATCAGTGGTGCGGTTGCACAGACGATCAACATAGGGGGAATCTCGACATCGGTAGAAGGATTTCCAAGAGGGAAATCGAGGCTCAGAGGGAGTCACATTGAGAACTTCCAAGAGTGAAGTAGAAGAGAAGCGAAATGGCACTACACGGAGTAAGAGACCGAGATAGACTGGACGGAGCCTCAAACTTCGTAGTCTGGAAGGTCAGAATCTTATCTGTACTTGACAGAAATCGTGTCAAGCACTTCGCCTTGAAGACGATAGCAGTCCTAGTTGACCCAGCTGATAATGATAGGTATGAGGAAGCAATGGCAAGGGCCAAGAGTATCATTCTTGATGGGGTCAAGGATCATAGTATTCAAAACCAGCCTTGCTAACTGGTTACCGGTCTAACCGGCCAGTTAGCAGGCCCACCGGTCGAAACCGGCCAAAAAACCCGCTCAGAGGGGCCATTTCTCCATTTTTTGCCACTAACCGGTCCTAATTAGCCGGTTTAGGACGGAACCGGTCTGTTTGTATCAAACCGGCCGGTTCCGTCCTAAACTAGCCGGTTAGGAGGCACGCCCACCGCCAACTGAAAAAGCGACCTGCTGATCGTGTTTTAGGGGTTTTCGGGGGGGAACTAAGGGTGCTTTCCCTCCAAAAACACCCTCTCCAAGCCAAGAGGCCCCTCTCACTCTCATTTGTCTCACACATTTGATTTGGAGTGTTTATGAGTGTTTGTGAGTTTGTTTGTGAGCTTGGAGAGTGTTGAGTTTTTGCTGAAGTAGTCATCTTGGAGTTGAAGTTGGAGCTAGTTTGGAGATAGTGTGCAGCTGTCAGTGGAGTTGCCATCTTCAAGAGGAGGCTAAAAAAGCTAGTTTGCATTTCTAGGTAAGGGTTTTCACTTGAAAATTCCTCATCTGACTGTTGTCCATGAATTAAATTTTTTTATGTGTTATAAATTTATAAACTTCTCACTTCTATCATCTATGCTATGAACTTTCTAGCTCTATGCTATCAAATTTTATAGGTTGCATGGGCATTTGTTTTCCTACATTTATCTTTGGTTTTCCATGTTGCTTCGCTGCAATATTTTTAAATGGAAGATTTCTTTGCAAATTGTTATTATTTCAAACAAACATGGCTCCAAAAGGAAAGGATAGTGCATGGGCTCATTGTTATGTAATTGATGGAAAAATGATATGCAAATTATGCCATAAATCTATTGGAGGTGGAGGTATTCTTAGGTTGAAACAACACTTGGCTGGGATAAGAGGCCAAGTAAAGCCATGTGATGCACCAAATGCACCGTTAGGTTCTATTAGGGCAGAATACATTTCTAAGCTTGAAAAGTTTTATGAGAATAAGGCTAGGGAGAAGGCCATCCAAGATGACATTGCAAGGAAGAGGGAATTTTTAGAAGCCATGAAAGAGAGTTGGTATGATGATTATGAGATTCAAGACTCCTCTTCTATCCCTTCCACCAATGACCCTGTTGTCGCGCAGATTGACACGACAACGCTCAGACCGGGGGCTGTCACTCTGATCCCCGATCCCTCCGTTTAAGCCTGTCTCCCGCGGCTAAGGGGGGTAGACCCTGTGAGATGATGAAGACCAACTGTCGACCAGTTGGTTTGGGAGACACGAGACACAATAAGACAAACACTATATAATTTCGATTTTAGCAGACCAGTGCCTTTAATTGATTGAAACATGAAACGAGAACAATACTCTTAGAATAACCAAAACGATATCCAGCAACTGAAGAATTTTAAAATGAGTGATAACCATTAACTAGATATCATATTCGTATCTCGACTTGAAATTCAGCGTGAAAGAGATAGCACGAAAACAACTAAATCTGACAAAAGATAATTTTCCACGAAATTTTTATATTTTCTGACAAAATTAAAACAAAAAATTAATCCTAAGAAAAATAAAATCTCAAAACCCTAAAAAATAACTCTAAACCCTAACTATTACCCTTTACGAAATTTTTGATTGATTTTATTTTATTTTTTTTTTATTTTTTATTTTTTTTATTTTTTTATTTTTTTTTATTAAATAAAAATCTAAAAAAAAAAAGAAAAGGAAAATTAGTCTAAATATAAAATCAAACCCTAAAAAAAAAATCAAAACAAGAAACTAAAAGTTAATCCCCTTTTTTACCTTTTTTATTTTTATTTTTAAATGAAATCTAAAAAAAAAATTAATTTAGATCTAACGAATCTACAATACATACATTTAATCAAAACAAAAAAAAAAAAAAATAAAAAAAAAGAAGAAAAAAATGACCAAACTAAAAAAAGAAAAATCGATTGTATTAAACCTAAACAAAACTAAAATTTAAAATTTAAATTTTAACCTAAAACTCTAACAAATGTTTTGATTTTTTATTAAATATTTAAAATTAAAACTAAAACAAACTATATGCTACCCAACAAAATATTATTAAAGCCTAAGAGAAAAGAAAAGAAAATATTAAACTAGAAACAAAAAAGAAAATGACCAAACGTAACTATTCTAAACTCAAAAAAAATAAAAATAAAGTCGCATACGAAAACCGATTTTCTGTCTTTGCCTTGTGTTATAACGCATGCACAGAAACGATTTAACAAACCCTGCAAATGAAAACGATTCACTTGCACTTGCCGCAACGTCGATTTGAAGGTCTGCTACAGGAGGACGGAAGAGCTGTGGGGAGATGAGAGTGACCACGGACGCTGACTGAAACGGACAGGGCTCCTGGACGGAAAGAACACTCTAAAAAAATGCAGCCTAACGCTGATGATCAATGATTGCAGGTCTGCGTGGATGAGGGAAGACGCAGCTAGCAGGCAGGGAGGGTCTGAAACGGAGTTTTTTTTTTTTTTTTTTTTTTTTGAAGCAGATGAGTGGATGCAAAGAGTTTTAAGGACGCAGATTGCTGCCAGCAAAAGAAAATCGAAAATGGCAATGATACCCACGATAAATAAAAATTTGACTTGCGTTTTTATTGTGTTTGACAGGCTTGCAGCGCGGATGGAACGGACGCAGAAGGACGGGGTCGATCTCCCTAAAATAAAACTACTGCTCATAAAAAGACTTGGCCTGTATATATCAATGAAAAAAACAAAATGCAGTCTTGATGGAGGACAGAGAGATTGCCAACAGCGATTTGATTTGATGCCTTGATGCCAGCTCCTTAGAAACGCCTTTTATTTTCGAGACAGCAGTATGGAAGCCCTGAAAGACAAGATCTTGGCAGAATTTCAGAGTAAAGCCCTTGAAAATTTATCTCAAAAAAAAAAAAATTCACAAAATTTACAGCTCTGGACAGCCAAATTTAACAATCATTTGCAGTGATTTTTTTAATATATCAAAGATTTGAACTTCACTGTGAACATAAAAAAATTCTCTCAATGTAAAACACGAAATAGAATTTAAAAGATTAACCCAGGGCACAATCAGCTGGGCTCTGCACAGAAAAGCCTGAGGGAGTTGGCTAGTTCAACTCAGAACTTCCCCAAATGCCCACAAATACCCTTCACCTAAAGGGTTTCCTGCACACCTCGAGCAACATCAGTAAAGAGGGCAAGAAATGCTGCCAAATTTCAAGAAATAATGGAGATACCTGCCATTATTCCAGAAACCCTACAACATTCAAACCCTAGCACGTGAGCAAGATACCTGTGCTCACAATGCTCTGAAAACCATCTATTATTAACTGCTGAAAACTGAAATATGCAGAAAAAGAAACATCTCACAGCAATTCCAGAGAGTAACACCAGCCAGTTTTGAACCCCAAAGTCTTTTTATTAACCAGAAACAGATTTACAAGAGAGCTTCTTCAGTCTTTGACTCACAGATCAGATGATCTGAAATGACCTCCTAGAACCCTATATAAAGGAAATGATCCCAACGGCTAGTTCGAGTGATCCATGTTTGAAATGATCTCGACCGTTGATGAGGATCAAGACATCTCTTGATCCCATCCGTCGATTTAAAATATTATTATTTTATTATTTTT
>APFE030959563.1:46416-110224 GCA_000404065.3 Pinus taeda
GCTCCATGACAAATCCACCACCTAACTGGATTCATGGTGCTTCTCTCCTCCAAAGCTGATATATCTGCATAAATCATCTATTCCTGCAGCAAACATGGCAAATTCCTCCTTTACCTCCCTATGTAGGTGAGTAGGAAACATTCTCATTAGTGCCTTTTTCACCCCAGCAGCCACCTCTCTATCCTTATGGGGTGCCTTCCTCTTCCCATTGCTTTTAGCAATAAGCTCCTCTTCATAAAATTTGGGGTTCAAAGCATGTGCTAAAGTGTGCAATGGTGTATTGAAATTGTTCCACCTGTCAACCATGATTTTCTTGATCAAACCAGAAAAATGATCATCAACAAACAGAAGTTGTGGAGACTCCTGCGAAATGATTTCCATATAGTTTTCTCAACCATGGAATCCATGCCATCATATACCTCTCCCAAAAAAGGTTGGTCAGTGTCAGCACTCTGGAGAAGCTCAAATGCAGGGGTTGTGAACTTTAGCAAGAAATCTACCTTGCTCCACCAATCCTCATCAAGGCATAATCTACGCACCATAGATCCCCGCTCTGAATCTGCTTGTCTCCACTCAACCCAAAGTTGACTCACCACTGTAGAAATTAATTGATGCTTAACCTCAACAAGGTGACGCAACATCACGAAGTTTGAGGCATATCTTGTCTCAGCAACTTTTAACAACTCCAATTTGGAGTACTCTCAAAATATGGCCTGAGACTGGTGGTGGTTGGTGATGAATTTGATAATCTCCCTTGCATCCCCTGTGAGTTCCTTTATCCAAGAAACTTTGTTGTCGATCTCCTCTAAGATCAGATTCAGATTATGGACAATGCATGGTGTCCAAAAGATGTGGTCATACCTCCCCTCAATAATTAAACCTGCAGCTTTGCAAACTAGTGCATTATCCGTGATAACTTGCACCACCTTGTTAGGCACTATTTGTTCAATAGCTTTTATAATAACATCAGCAATGAATTGTGCATCTTTCACCTCTCCTGAGCAGTCTTCTGCCTTGATAAACATTGCTCCTTTGGGGGAAGTGGCAATGATATTTATCAATGGTCTGCGCCTTATATCTGTCCAACCGTCTGAGACTATGGTAACCCCAGAGCTACTCCAAGAAGAACGAATTGGGGCTAAAATTTTCTCCACAAGTTCCTTCTCATTTTTGAGAAGCTGGGTTCTGATTTTCTCATAGTTGGGCCCCTTGTACCCTTGAGGAGCTTTGTTAACTGCCCTTATCATATCTTGCCAGTAAGGAGAGCGAACAACATTGAATGGGATACCAGATGCATAAATGCACCTAGCCACTTGCGAAATTTACTTCTCTTGTCTTGCTTGCACATTCACCAATCTAGCAATTCTGCTATCCTGAACTGAAGGCGATGCCCCTGGGCCTCTGGTATTTTTGGCGCTTGCTGAGTTTTCGATGTTGGTTCAGGTGACCAGCTCTCCTCTTTCTTGCTTCAGCTACAATCCTTGGCTCAATGTTAGATGGAGTTTGAGTAAGGTCATCATGCCTTCTCTTATTACCATCCGCCTCATCTTGCTCTTTTGATATGCCCTCCTTGCCAATGGATCTGCTGTTTTTGTGCAACTTGAAATCCCCTGTCCTCCTCCATGCAATAGATGTGCCCTCACTCTTGGGTAAGAGCCCTTGTACGTATTATTGCAAAGATTGCATCGCCATTCCCATGAGCCACCACCTCCACATCTTTCAAGCTTCGTCACATGCCTCCAAAGGGGATAATATTCAGCCCTTGGGTTGGCCCTAGGATTTGAACTTGCAGCTGCACTTTGGCTGGAAGCCATTGCTGCAAAAATAAATTTAAAAAACAGATCTATAAATAAAAAACGTATTTCATATTTCTCGCTGCATAAACCCTAGAAAAATTGAAGAAATAGTAAGAAAAAACTAACAAAATGAATGTGGCTTATCCAAATTAATTTTTTGTGGCTGAAACTACCCTAAAATGCCAGAAAAGAGGAGAAATATGGCTGTAGCTGAGCCAAATCTGCTGCAAAAATCAATTTAAAAAACAAATCTATAAATAAAAAACGTATTTCATATTTCTGGCTGCATAAACCCTAGAAAAATTGAAGAAATAGTAAGAAAAAAGCCACAAAATGAATGTGGCTTACCCAAATTAATTTTCTTTGGCTGAAACTACCCCAAAATGCCAGAAAAGAGAAGAGAAATATGGCTATAGCTGAGCCAAATCTGCTGCTGCTGAAATCTCTTTCTCTTGCTGCTAAAATCTCTTTCTCCTGCTGCTGAAATCCACTTTGCTGATGCTCACTGCTCAAAACACCCTAGCTGAAACAACTGCCAGTCTCCAAGAGAAACGACTTGCTGAATAGTGTGATGAGAGAATGAGACAAACTTCTCTTTTATAAGTTTAGACAGGCTTCTAGAACCCACCCTAAACCCTAAAAAAATTAAAAAAACAAAAAAAATTAAAAAAAAAAATCATTTTTTTTGGAAACGTGGGGTTGTACGGCCGTGAAATGCGTTTCCGGCCGTACCACCCACGTTTCCGTTTCGGGAAACGAGGTGGTACGGCCGGAAACGCGTTTCACGACCGTACCGTACGCGGAAACGCGTTTCGTTTCCGTTTCCGGCCGGAAATGGGCCTCCCCCAGGGTTTCCTGCAACATAGGTTTTACCCAAGTTCATAGTTAGATGCTTTCGGTCACAAAAAGTTGTGAGAGAATCCAGCTATCTCTGAAGGCCTTCTTGGGAGGAGGCAATAAGGGCAATATCTTCTGCAAAGAGGAGGATGGAAATCAGAACCTGGTGAAGAAGACACCCATCTATCTCCTGGATATGCTCCCGGAGGAAGGACTCAAGCTCATCGATATAGATCTTGAATAAAGTAGGAGAAAGGGGGCATCCTTGCTTGAATCCAATGGTGCTTCGGATGAAATCTGACTGTGCGGAGACGACCAAGGACAGCCTCATAGAGGCACATGATGCTGTCAGGAGAGTCGAGGAGATGCCAATCTCTCTTAGTCTCTGGAAAAGATCTTCCCTCGGGACTGAGTCAAGGGCCTTCCGGAAGTCTACAAAATATCAGTACACTTTAGAGGATCGATGCCTAGCCTCCTCGATCACCGCACGAAGAGTAAGGATGTGGTCGATTGTCAGGTGGTCTGGGCGGAATCCTGCTTGGCCCTTGGCCCTGAGTTGTCTCTGCTCAAGGAAATGGGAGAGTGTCCTGTGGAATTCTGTAGCATATAGCTTGGAGAATGTGTGCCCAACCATGATTTTCTTGTACTTGTTGGGGTCGAAAGTAGGCCCTAACTTGTGGATCGGGTAGATAATGTGGTGTGACCAACCCTCCGGAAATCCATCCCAAACCACCTGGTTGAAAAGGTCCACCAGATATCTTACTAGGGGGCGAAGTCCATGCTTGAAGAATTCCGCCTGGAAGCCTTCTTCGTCTGTTGCCCTGCTGCTATTCATTGTCCATATTGCCTTTCTGATATCTTTGTTAAAGAAAAGGTGGCAGGAGGTGGGGGGGGGGGGAAGTAACCTGAATCAGAGGTTGCCCAGGAATGTCATACAGCTTGGAGGTGTGAGAGAACATTGAGGTAGGATCAAGGTCGACTGGGGTAGGTGAGCGTCGTGAAAGGATGGTCCCCCAGAAATCTTTAAGGGAGCGAAGGAGGAGAGTAGAAAGAATCTGTCTTCTGTGGGCAATGAAGAGGCACTTCTTGCGGTGAAGGAGGCGACGGTAGGATGAACAGAGGTCAAGGTATGTTGGTAAGGAGTTCCGGAATACGTGTTGGAGATCATGATGCATAGACTTGCATTCTTGGTCATACCATTTATTCATAAGGCAATTTCCCGGTTTACGGGAGGTGGTGGCTATATGGGTAGAGTGGGGGAAGGATTGGAGCGCAACTTCCCAGATTGCACATGAGAGGCACTAGTATTTGTCCTTGGCGGAGCTGAGAGAGGCAAACTGGGACTCCAATGGGAGTGTTTGTCTGAGGATAGATGAGAAGAGATTAGGGTCACTCTCCTCAAATCGGAAGGTGGTCCTGGGAGGGCTGCGAGGAAGAGTAGGAGATGGATTTGGGGGGTCAAACTGCAGAGAGAGAGTGAGAGAAGTGCATGATCTGCGAGAGGGATGGGGGTGATCAAGAAATTTTTGATGTAAGGGAGGAGATCTAGATTTGCAATGGCGTAGTCAACCACACTTGCCCCGCCTCCAAATGGTCTGCAGGTAAAGAAGTGCGAGGAGGGGAAACATGGTAGGCCATTCAGAATTACCAGCTCATGAGATTCTCCCAATTGTAGCAGATATCTCCCATAGGCTGTGGTAGGTCCCAAATGATCCTCAGAGGTTCGGTGCGTGCCGATCGTGGTCGGGTCAATCCCCCGAGTGCAAAATATATCCTCTGACCGGTCGTGCATAGGAGTCTGTAGGTCTTTGGTCCCGACATTGAAGTCCCCTGTGAGAATGACATCCCCTACTGCCGAAAACCTGGTGATGTCAGAGTACAGGTCTGTTAAAGGGTCTCTGTCTAAGCTATTGTGAATAGCGTAGGAAGACGAGATAGGTGGGAAGTAACAGACTGCGACATAAATGTCTCTTGGAGGTGATGTTCTGGCTCGGATCTGAATCCACATGAATCTGGCATACTCATTGGTCACGACCACTGATACTCTGCTCCTGAGGCTATCTCGGACGAGGCAAGCAACACCCCCTAATCTCCTAACACCTCCTGAACTCCATTTCTCTTGTTTGCAAACTGCGGTCTACTGGTATCCTGTAATGTCGAGGAGAGGTCGGACTGGGCTCGCATGAGTCTTGGTAACCAGGAAGATGTCTGCTGAGCTAAGAGCTTCATAAAGTAGACATGGTGAAGACTAGAAAGAGCCATTGCCATTCTAGTAGTAAACCAAGAGATCTGTGCCCCGCCTCCTCTCCGCTCAGACCCATCATTTGGAGCGACCTGAATGGGATGCCCATCCTGGGGGGAAGGTGTTCTGAATAACTGCCTGAAGGTTTCTAATCACTGCCCATTTCCCTGCCTATCTTACTGCTGCAACCTGTTCCCTAGCCTGTTTCAATTCAGCTACTTGAGCTCTTGTGAGGTCTTCATCCAAGAACACTTTATTCGAAAGAGAGAATAGTTTCCGCTTGGCTCGGAGTACTTGAAGTCTATCCGAGGAGTCATGGAACCTGAGGAAGAGGGTAGAGTCTGCTCTATCCAGGCTCTGTCCAAGGTTATGTCTGGTATGTTGAGAGTGTCGCATAGAAACCTGTTCCCCAGTTCCATTGGGTCCGCTGAGGGGGGAGGTGTAGGGAGTCCTCTTACCTTAAGATTCAATTCTCTTGCTCGTCGGGTTCTTTCCTCCACAAGCTTTGCCTGTACTACTTCCTCCACCGCTATGAGCGGAGGGGCTTTGTCCGTTCCTCTAACCAGCGGTGCCCATGTGCTGATATGCGTCTCCATTTCTTGTTTAAAGGACATTTGTTGGGATCTAATTTCCTCCTGTTTGTTTTTAAGATCTTTGATTTCCGCCTGTAAAATTTCGTCAGAGTTCTGCCCTGCACTTTGTTCTCGGTATTCCTGCAACACGTTTCTGAGAGATGCGTTCTCTCCCTCTACTGATAGAACTCTGTTCGACAAAGTGCTGATGTCAGCTCGCAACTCGCGATTTTCTGCCTCTAGGTGTTCCACTTCCTCATAATCTGTTTAATTTGGGATGTCCATAAAGCAAAATCTATTTTTAATGCAATATCGGTGGGGTTGTAAACATCCTTACCTTTATTGTGGCACTGATGTAAATACTTTAGTGGACCTCTGTTGTTGAAATCTATGGATGGTGGTGTTTCAGCTTCCCTGGGGTCCTTGTTGTGTTGATGCTCAGTTTTTTTTTTTTTTTTCTTTTCTATTCCCGTAATTTTTCATTTTCTTCAATGGCACTCATTAATAATTCATCTACATTTCCTTCTAGTCCTGAATCATCATCATTTGTGAATGCCTTGAATAGTACTTCTTGGCTTCCAGCATAGTCATTTTCTTTATTTGATTCATCATTACCTCCTTTGCAATGAGGGAAATATTTAGTTGATTTCTTTTTGATGACTACAAATTCATCTTCATTAGACTCATCTTTCTTAGAGAAGAGATTTTTCTTATTAAGCCCTTTCTTTTTGTATACCATCCTTTTAGGATCCTCCTCATCATCACTATCATGCTTATGAGGACATTTTGCATAATGACCTATTCTTCCACATTTGAAACAAATAAGAGGGTACTTAACTTTTAGCTTGGATCCTTTCTTTAGTCTTCGTACAAATTGCACCAATTTGGATTCAACATTGGAGTCACCACTGCTAGTATTCCATCCTTTCCCCTTTTTTTTTATTTTGAGGCCTTGAATGCTGCATCTTTGGAACTTGGGATTCCTTTTCTCATATCATAAGCAATGAGGATTCCATGAAGTTCATCCATCTGGAGAGTATCTAGGTCCTTCATTTCTTCTATAGCACTTTGGAGTCAAATCTGTCTGGGAGAGATCTTAAGACTTTTTGAACAACAATGTTTTCTTCAATATTTTCTCCCAATCCTTTAAGAGAGTTGACCACTTCAGCTACTCAGGGAAAGTATGATGCAATATCTTCTTCATCATCCATTTTCAGACTTTCGAATTGCCTTCTATGAGTTTGAAGCTTTGCCTTCTTAACTTTGGAGTCCCCATCATATAAGCTAACCAACTTATCCCATACTTCTTTGGCCGAGTCACAATTCATGACTTTTGTAAATTCAGAATCAGTGATTCCACTAATGATGGAATTTAAGGCTTTTGCATTTGCAATGTAAGCTTTCCTTTTGTTTTGATTAGTTGGAAGAGTGGACGGAGCAGTGTACCCATTCAAAATAGAATGCCAAACTTTAGGTCCAAGGGATATCAAGTAGTAGGACATTCCTTTTCTCCAAAAACCAAAATTTGTGCCATTGAACAAAGGAAGCCTTCTCGACACTTCTTGATTTTTCATTGTGACTAAGAATCCTTCTTCCAGCTGTTAGGCTGATTATGAAGAAGTTGGCTTTGATACCAATTGTTGGAAATACTGAGAGGGGGGTGAATCGATGTTTCTTTTCAATGGTTAACCAGTTAGATTCTACACAATTTAAAAATAAGAGAAATGAATATTTTTATTATTGAAATAAGAAGGACAAATGATCCTTTTACAAATGAAGGTGTACAATGATTGCCAAGCACCAACTTGGACTTAATGAGGCTCTGACCTCTAGGGCTTCGGCCCTATCTTCACCAAGGCTCCAACATTGAGTTTAGGGGCACCTACCCCAAGGACACCAATCCTTCTCTACTGCTTCCCTGGGCTTATTCGATCAAATACTACATTTCACCAATCTGCACTATTCTGCACCATCACACTTTTTCATTAATTTTGCATAAGACTTCTGTATAAAAACTTTACTGTAGCGTCAAGAATTCTTGCACCATGCCAATTGTATCAAGATATTTACACCATACTACACCAACTGTCTTTCTTCACACTTCCCAAGAAGAGTTAGCGCCACACTGCACCAAGTCTGCACCAACTGTCTGTCTTCACACTTCCCAAGAAGAGTTAGCACCACACTGCACCAAGTCTGCACAAACTGTTCAAAGAAGATCATATTGCACTTTTTGAAGTTTATCACTGTTCTTGAGATTACAACACTATGGTACTGAGGTGGCTCTATTCTAAACCACAGAGAGATTTGAGGTGCTCCTGTTCTAGTCCATAAGCTGAAAAACAGTCATCAAACAACACCCTGAGACAATCCACAATCCAGTCTTCAAAAAATATCCTAAGGTAGCTCCAAAGGTGTCAGAGATCCAAAGTAATCTTCAAAGGTTCCAAGCTACACAATCCATGACATAATATTCCACAGTTCTGAGGGCTAATTTGAGGGCTAATACTTTGAAACAGTTAACACAATGTGACCTGTTCTAATACAGTCTGCCCAGTTCAAGAGAGAAAGCCATCCTTAGTCCTAAAAGGCACCACAATAAGAAAAACAGTCAGCAAACAAATCTTGAATGGGAGCCCTAACTGTCCACATGAGTCCGTATTTTTCCTCAGAAATATTTCACACTGTACAGGGGTGCTTACTTTAGCTATTCAGTTCATGAGGTGTGAACTTCTTGTCATTTTCTTCCTTGAATAAATCCGCAAATTAACTTGTCTTCTCCGTGCCTTAGGAGGATAAGGGCCGAGGGGATAAGGGAAAGAGTAGGTCGTAAGGGAGATGGTCGAGGGAAAGGAGGAGAGGAAGCAGAGGGTGAAGGTCGTGAGGGAGAAAGGAAAGGCTGAGGAGTAGGGAGGCCAAGTGTGAGGGCCGAGGAGGAAGGGGGAGAAGAGGGAATGGAGGAGGTCGAGAAGAGAAGGGGAGGTTGAGGACAAGGAGTGAGGCCAAGAAGGAAAGAAGAGGGAGTAGGGGGCTAGAGATGGCCAGTGCAGAGGGCCCTAAAAAAAATTTGCCCACGATATTTCTGAAATTTATCTTCAACCTGCAAATAAAATGGGAGATCAAATCTTGTCTTCCAGGGCCTAGATCTGTATCCAAAATCCATAAAAACTGCTTGCAATTTTAAGATTTGTTCCTGCACAAACAAAAGATAGCAAACTCCAAAACATGTATATACAAAAATATGAAATACCCAAAACCCCAATGAATTAAAAAATTTGAATTTTACAAATGTACAATGATATTCTACAGATTTGCTAAGCAGATATGCAGATCAAAGCCCTCTATTAGCCAAATCTAAACAATTTTGCACAAATTTATAAAGAAACTGGAAATTTTAAAGAGGCACAAGCCCAAGAACAACCCTGCAAATTAAATATTTCATAAGATGACTTCAGAAATTAAAAAGAGTAGGCTCTTTAGATTCTGTAATCTGAGAGTCAGTTGGTCTAGCTGAGGACTTCCCCAACGCCCAAATCCGAATGATAACTTTTGCACACTTAGATCTGATTGTTAGATTAATAAAGATTCAAAATAATCATAAAATCATCAAGAAATAGAGATGCTTGCTGTAATCTGAGAGTTAGTTGGTCTAGCTGAGGACTTCCCTAAACGCCATAACTTTTGCACACTTAGATCTGATTGTTAGATTAATAAAGATTCAAAATAATCATAAAATCATCAAGAAATAGAGATACTTGCTTGTTCTATCAAATTAAAATGATATTTTCAAAACCTAGAAGTCTGTGCAAAATACCTGTGCACAGATCAATCATCTAAGGCTATTATCTAACAAATACAAATAAACGCAACAGAGTATTAAGAACAATATTACCACATAAATCTAAAAGAGGAACAACACGGTCTGAAACCCCAAAGTCTTTGCATTTTATTAACCAAAAAAAAGTTACAAGACCTTTCTCAGAGCAAGTACACGATTCAAAGATCGGATCCAAATAATGGAGAGAGACTTCTAATTTATAGATAAATTCTCCAACAGCTAGATGGCTTGATCTCCATCAAAGAAATCTCAACTATTGATGAAAATCAAATGATCTTTTAATCATCACTATTGAAATTAAGTTACTTTTTGAGGAAATTCGAATTTCACTTTCAAATTTTTTTTAATTAACTCAAAAATGGTTATTTAGAGTTAATTGTCTAAAAAAAATGACTTTGACTTAACTACTAAGGCCCGAGGGTCCAAAATATCTTGAAATTTTCAATATTCCCTTGGTCGGGAACCTCCAAAAATTAAGGACTTTAAAACCCACGAATTTTAAATGTTGGGGGTTTTAATTTTTCCTAGGACCTAAATTTATTAAATTTTTGGCTTTAGCATTTTAATTTAAATGCTAGGCAGAAAATTTAATTAATTGACTCATGAGGGAATTATTATTTTTTCCAACCCTCTAATACTTTAACATTATAGCTAAAATATTATTTACATGAAATATTACATTTTTAACCCATGAAGGGGGAACAACCGTTTGTTATAGACCCTCAAGAATTACCCATTTCTGCGACATAAAATATGGTCTAGTAAACTAAGTGAATTGTAATAATATAATCTAATCAAATAGCTAGAATTATTCTCAAATCACTTTTACAGAGACTCAATAAATAACACTAGGACTCATTTAAGATCCCTACGACAAAACCACCCTAGCTTTGGAGTGAGGTTGGAGGGAAAAACTTTGCTAATCATCCATGTTTAAAAACACACATGAATCGGTGGGACGAAAAATCTCCTAGAATGGAAATCATCATCAAAAAAATAACTTTACCTAGGTTGTTACATACATTTGTCTTACTAGGATCATTTACATTACAAAATGCAGAATGAGTTTACAAAACTCCAGTGTACATATGGCTGATAATGATGAATCTGTGGATCATTTGAGTGCTCAGACATGATCGAAATCCATGTGCGAAAAAATGTAAACATGGGGTAGTTGACATGGAGTGGTCAACACTTCCAATATTTGTGGATGGCATCCCTAGTAAACTTGTCAACATAGACTAATGTATCTAAACCCAAGGGAATTCAAACTGGGCACCTGCTGGTATGGGACTAACCGAAAGCCCAACGATTTTGGTAACAAGCAGTTATGCTAATCCCTTGTGCTTAAATTTCCACTTGTTGCTGTAGACATGGTGGAATTGATTTTTGGTTGATACAGATTATGATGTTCAAATGAACTTAATTAGATCCATCATATATCCAATTCTCAGTCATTGTTGTCCTAGTTAAATTTATTTGTGAAATGGCCATATGATGCTCAAACAGGCTGATTTTTATGTAATTCGTGCGAATTCGTTGCACAAAATCTGTAGGAAGAGAAGTAGGAAATAATTGATATATAACAAGGAACCATAAACGGCACCTTAATTGCACATCCTTGGGCTGTCCTATTCACATAGAGTCATCATCTAGGCTCTAGAAAAGTACAAAAAACCAGTTCTACACAGCAGTCTGAAAAAGACCAGATTTGATATCATATTTAGCAGTTCAGTCTTCATAGTAAGGAAATTAAAGCTAGGATTCATGAAATTGACTAGTGATGTGTCCTTGTTGGGATTCAACGATTTACTAGGTTCCTTTGGATAAGCTGTCAGTCCTTATACACATGGAATTTTGATTTTTAAGTTCCAATATAAAGGCTGTAGAAGGTAATTCCACAAGACATAGTCCCCTTTCATCCATTGAATAACTAAGAGGAAGTTGCCCATAATTTGAATATGTTTGACTTTATTTTCAATCGTGAGGATAAGGACCATCTAAAGTGCCAGCAATTCATTGAAATTATTTGTGGCTTGGTCGATCCCAACTTTGAAAGAGAATGATTTTTGGAGAGGAATATGATACCTCTAGCCCCACCCCTTGATGTATTTCCTTGAGGGGCTCCATCAAAAAGCCCAGGAGAATGCTTCTTTAATTTGACCTGATGATACTCGTGTATGAGGAGGGGCAGAAGAGGATTGTGGAAAAGTAATGAAATTTTTGAGGTTTTGGGTAGGACACTTCAGGGACAATGTGTCCTTTCCCTAAAAAATTTGGTTATTTTGGGCAATTTAATTCTTCAAGCTAGAGCGAAAGGAAGGGCTTTGAAGCTTTAATGGTACTGATTTGACAACAATTATTTAAAGCTTCTCCTATGGTGACTCCTTGCCGGGGTTTTCTAAGTCCAATTTCCTCAATTTCCTTGCAAACTTGCTTTGAGAATGGATAGGAGAAGATAAGATGAGAATTTCTTTCCATGGAAGCTTTGCATAGGCAACATCTACTAGGACCTTCGAAATGTCTTTTTTGTAAAATATCCCAAGTAAGCGCCTTGTTATTGAGGAGAAGCTCCATAATTTTTTCCTTTGCTGGGCATTTGAATTTCCAGATGGTTTTCCACCACCAAATCAATGGCTGATCTATGGCTTCTACCACCAGGTTTTGTAACCAAATTTTGGCTTGTGGCCTCCCATAGGATTCAACGATCAAATGAGTTCGTCTTCTTTGTCATTTAAAATGATGTTGCGCTTCCTTAGTTAGACTATGTAAGCTTTCCAAGCCTCATTGTTGTAGGTTTTAACCCTGTATGGAATTTACTTGCAAACGAGTTCTTAAAATAGAAAAATAAACAATGGCGAGAATATAAAACAAATATACATAGTGATTTTTCCTTGGATCCCAAAATCGGGACTACGAGATTGGTTTTTCATTATATTCCTTTCAATGTTACTGTACATATATATACATGCCAAAGCATTCATAAACCCCAATCCATTAACCTTATATTAGAACATAACTGTAGTTTCCTTGACTGGATCTACAAAATACCATGGGTAGAAAACCCTCATGCCCAAAACCATGTGCAAAACCCATGCACAGAACCATGGGTAGGTCCACCCACCATCTTTGGTTCTGTCCCCCATCCTTGGGTCTGCCCAACTAGTATTGGGTCTGCATAATTTTATTTTTCCAAGGCTCTGCCCCAACCGCCCCCTTGCAAACCCCCCAACCTGGGGGGGGCTTCCGCCCTGCTATAACCCTCTTGCTGCACCTGACACAACGTACAACGCGTGGTTCTAATCATGGAAATAATATAACACACCCAACAATTGTAACCCTTTTTGAGTTCCAAGTCTCTCCAAGAGAGCCACTGCAAATGACTATTCTTTACTGTCGGGCCCCTAGCTTTATAGTTCAAAATATAGTAACCTTTGGCTTTTAAGTGTGGGATGAGAGGAAGTGGCATTCTATGTGCCTCCTTGCTCCCAATCCATTATTCTAGGCTGATTTGGAGTTCATAATTTTTTTTTTCCTTTTTTGGTATTCGAATCCAATCCTTCAACAAGATGGTGACAAAGTATTTATCTTTTATGGAGACGTTGTAAACATTCTATTCAAGGCATCCATGAGAGCACACTCACTTAGGTGCATTATGGTTAGATTTTGACACTGTCACGTGGGGCCCATCACTTGCATGTCTAGTTTTAATGTAGCCCTTCTTTTCTCTTCTTCTATAAAAGGGACAGGGTGCTTCCCTAGTTTGGTTAGAACATAGAAGTTTTGTGCTAATTGCATTGTAATTCTTCTTTCAGTTCATAGAGAGTGATGTGATTGGTTATGCAATTTGAGCTTGCTAAAGTAGAAATTAAGGAAAGAAAAGACTTCAATATTTTTGAATGTCTTCAAAGTTCAGATAAGACATGATGCAGTATTATGCACTAGCTTCTTAGGTTACTGTTCCAGCAGCTAAGGAGGCAAATGTTTTCATGTATGTAATCCAATTCTGCAAGAGAGCTTTGTCATACAGTTTACTGTAAAATGACTGAATTTGTTATTGATCTTTTGTACCAATGTTTTGTGACTTGACATGGTTTTGACTACCATCTCGAACAGAACTGCTGAATGGTGAAATATGATCTTCTGTGACCTATTTGGTTTGCCGGGAAATAGAGATATAGAGCATTTGGCATCCTTGTGAAATAGTTTCTGGAGAAACATATATAGAAAGACCCTAGTTGCCTTGGGTGTTTTTTTAATCTTAAATTAAAATATGGTATTTTTTAACCCTATGCAATTTCTTTGAACTCTGATAGACTCACGTTGTAAAGGAGGTAGTGTTAGGTGCATCATGTGACTCCATAGATTGTTGACATGTTAAAAGTTATACTATGTAATTTGGATGTATATGGCGCTGTTTTGAGTTTGAAGGAAAGTAGGAGATTATTTTTTTCATTATTAGCTTGTTCTTGTAGATCAAGTGGTACTAGGAAGGAAATATGTCTCACATCGTTGTATAAATAAAGGAGTTTAATATGGTGATCATAAGAAACAAGATACAAATGGACCCATTGACTGTGCTTTATTTTGATGTAGGCAAGACAGACTCTTGTTGTTAGAGGAGTTTTCCCTATGCTAGCAGATCCTCAACACCCGGTAAGATTTTTTAGCATTACCTATGTTGACCAGGTTTAATTTTAATTTCATGGCAATATCTACTAGCATTCCCATTGTTGACCAGGTTTAATTTTAAAATTCTTCAAATTTACTGTTCTTTAATTCTTTCACTGGCTTGGATTGATATCGATGCTATTGTAGACTCTGCAATTTTTTACATGTTGACAACATACATGAGAGAGAGGAACATAAACACAACAATTCAATCCTTATTTTCAGTCAAACATAATGTAAGCTACAAACTAGATAAGAGTCTGATAACTAAATCTCTTGGAGCTTTGAATGGTTTGTTGGACGTGTCCTTTACTATCTTCTGAATGAAGCCATAGACAACCACACTGTACAGTCAGTTCAACTGTTACTAGGATATTTGCTAAATCCTTTTTATCATAATAATCATGACATCATAAATTGTCCAATGCTTGAACATTGTAAAACAGTGGCACCTGTTGTTTAACAGGATCAAGTATGTTTACAAGCATCTTTATAATACATGATCATTATTGTGTTGTACCATATTTCCACCCTTGGATGAATGCTATTCAACACATTTTTCGTAATCTTTATGAACTTTACTATCAGTTGAAGTTATTGGCACTGTTGATAATGACAAAGTTAATTGCCATCCATGGAAAGGCATTCCCTGTGAAATTTTTATCTATTGTAGCAACTGGGAATTATTCTTCTAACTGTAAATTTAATTATGCAGTGTATTTACTACGACAAACAGCGAATAAAATCACAATTTCCATTTTCACCATAAACAACCTGTGGAAATTAAAATCATGAAAACTGAAAATTCTAGCACACACAAAAGTTTTGACAGTTATTTTTGGACAATTGTCCCCAAAAAAACCCAATGCAGGAAAACCAGTGCAACAGATGGTGGCTTTATTATTATTCTTCAACAACAATTCTGAGTACAATAATTTAGATTCTCAACTGACAATCTAATCTGAGGAAAATACTAGCAAAATTATTGTGAGAATTTTTTCTTGGCCCATAACTAATTTCTGCATCTGAAATTACTTCCCTAGCCTTTGCGCTAAGCCTCCTGTGCCGCCCTCTGTGCAGTGCCTACGCAGACCCTGTGGGGATTTCGGCCTTCCTTCCTTTGTCTCTTGCTGGAACTGGAATCTTCCTCCCATATTTCCACCCTTGGATAAATCCCATTAAACACATTGTTGGTAATCTGTATGAACTTTACTATCAGTTGAAGTTATTGGCACTGTTGATAATGACAAAGTCAACTGCCTTCCATAGAAAGGCATTCCGCCATTCCCTGTGAAATTTTTATCTATTGTAGCAATTGGAAATTATTCCTCTAACTGTAAAGTTAATTATGTAGTTTATTTTCTATGGCAAACAACAAAGAAAAACACAACTGCAATTTTCACCATAAAAACACTGGAAAATAAAATCATGAAAACTGAGAAATTCTGGCACACACAAGAATTTTGACATAGTTATTTTTGGACAACTGTCCTTGGAAAACCCAACGTAGGAAAATCGGTGCAGTAGATGAGGGCTTTATTATTATTCTTCAACAACAATTCTGAGTACAATAATTTAAATGCTCAACTGACAATCTAATCTGAGGAAAATACTGGAAAAATTATTGTGAGAATTTTCTCTCAGCCCATAGCTAATTTCTGCCTCTGAAATTACTGCCCTAGCCTCTACGCTAAGCCTCCTGCATCACCCTCCTACGCAGACCCTGTGGGGATTTCAGCCTTCCTTTGACTCTTCCTAGAACTAGAAACTTCCTCCCATATTTCCACCCTTGGATAAATCCCATTCAACACATTGTTGGTAATTTTTATGAAATTTACTATAAGTTGAAGTTATTAGCACTGTTGATAATGATAAAGTCAATTGCCTTCCATAGAAAAGCATTGCGTGTGAAATTTTTATCTAGTATAGCAATTGGAAATTATTTTTCTAACTGTAAATTTAATTATGCAATTTATTTGCTATGACAAACAATGAATAAAATCACAACTGCAATTTTCACCATAAAAATATAGTGGAAAATAAAATCATGAAAACTGAGAAATTCTAGCACACAAGAATTTTGATATAGATATTTCAACAACAATTTTGAGTACAATAATTTAGATGCTCAACTGACAATCTAATCTGAGGAAAATACTGACGAAATTATTGTGAGAATTTTCTCACCCCATAGCTAATTTTTGACTCTGAAATTACTTCCCTAGCCTCTGCGTTGAGCCTCTTATGTCACCCTCTCTGTAGTGCTTACGTAGACCTTGTGGGGATTTCAGCTTACCTCCCAAACATCATTTGTCATGATAGCGCTATACTCTTTTACCATGGCATCTACCCATACTTGATGTTGTGCGACCTCCTGAAAGCTAGAAGGTTCTGCAACCTGAGCCACCAATGCGTGGGACCTGTCAGGTTGTCTGTGCTGTCTTTTGTTTGTCCTAAGAGCTCCAATAAACTCCTCTGCATCTCTTAATCTCTGATGAACCTCTATGTTGGCTCGACCACTAGTGGTGGGAGGTTCAGCTAGCTCCTCCTCATCCTGCCTCTGTTGCTCCATCTGGTGTCAACTCTTTGGATTTCTTGCACTCGAGGAACACTGGTACTAGTCACAGTACTCTATCCTTGTGACCTCCCTCCTGCCTATCACACCGACTGCCCCTGTGATTTCCCCTCTTGCTAGACTAAAGGAGCTTCTGCTAACTAATTCTGATCACCTACAGGCATCTCACGAGATCTCCTAAAAGCTTTGTGTGCCATGAACCTCATGTCTCGCCTCACCACTACCTTCATATTGTTAAGAATGTATATCGTGTATGCCTTTGAGGTTTCACTATACCCAACGAAGAACTCGTTCTTTACAGTCTGATCCAATTTGGTACGCTTTCCTTGTGAAGACTCCTTCTGGTGTTTTCTTCCCCAATGCTCTATGAGGAGTCCTGTTTTGAATATATACTGTCGTGTTACATGCCTTTACCCATAGAAATTTGGGCAAATCCTGGTCATATAACATAGCTTTTGTAGCTCCCATAGTAATCTGGAAGTACATATACTCCTCTTTGTAGCTAGAGAAATATTCTCTAACCCCTGTCATGTGAGCTAATGCCCCACTATCTATATACCAGACACCCTTTGAAGCTAATCTTGACAAGCAAGCAAATTTGTCCTCCAACTTGGAAGACAAATCTGAAGCCTCATGAGTGTTAATTATGTCCATGGTCATGTTGAAGAATTTACAGTGTGCTATTCCTCTTTCCACTCGACATTGGCTTCGCTCTAGCAATCTGCTGTAGAACCCTCTGCATCCAGCTAGAAATTTGCTTAGCGAAAAAAAAGTCTAAGTTGCGCCCTTTGTTTTTGGAATGACTCGATCGGGAAAATCGAAATTTTTCTGCCTCTCTTTTAAAAAAAAAATCGAACTTCCTGAAGCAACTCGGCCTGCTTGGCAAAGGACTGTGCTACTTTTGGGAATTTCAACCTGCTGCTCTTACTGAACGACGAAATTTCTTCTTTCGCTTCTGAACTCTCTAACTGATCAATCTAGCTTTGGTACCATGTGAAATTTTTATCTATTGTAGCAACTGGAAATTCTTCTTCTAACTATAAATTTAATTATGCAGTTTATTTGCTACGACAAACAACGAATAAAATCGCAACTGCAATTTTCACCATAAAAACACTGTGGAAAATAAAATCATGAAAACTGAGAAATTCTAGCACACGCACAAGAATTTTGACACAATTATTTTTGGACAATTGTCCCTAGAAAAACCCAATGTAGGAAAACTGGTGCAATAGATAAGGATTTTATAATTTTATTATTATTCTTCAGCAACAATTCTGAGTACAATAATTTAAATGCTCAACTAGCAATCTAATCTGAAAAAAATACTGGCAAAATTATTGTGATTATTTTCTCTCACCCCATAGCTAATTTCGGCCTCCGAAATTACTTCCATAGCCTCTACACTGAGCCTCCTGCGTCACCCTTTGTTGCAGTGCCTACACAGACCCTGTGGGGATTTCAACCTTCCTTCCTTTGCCTCTTCCTAGAACTGGAAACTTCCTCCCGGTATGCTACTGCCCTCCTCTTCCACCTGCTACTCACCCTCTGGCTCCATCTTCTCTGCTAAATTATTTCCACTAAGAAAATCAAACTGCCTGGGCAACTGAGTATCTGCGTTGGTGTATTCTCCATCTACCCATCAACTTCTTATAATCCTTTGTTCGAGCACCAACGACCAAGATAAAAACATAATCGATGGCCCAGATTAATTCCTTGTCGATCTGTGTGGGTTTTTAGATGATTCTCACCTTATCTCAATTAATACTGATTAATTAAACATATTCCCTAAGTTTAGACTTAGGGAATATTTAAAAAACGGTTAATATTCTAATTGAAACACTTCTAGGCGGAATTTCTAGAAATGATTTCTAGGTTTTGGAGATCTCATGTATTCAAGCCTCTCTACCAAATTTCGTCGCTAGAACACTTCCGATGCTACAAAGAACATATCTAATGCCAGTCTCTGAGTCATTATGTCACATGATCTGATTACTTCGATTTATATAGCACTTGACTAGGATCTTTTGCTTGTTTTTGCAAGTGCGATTCAATACTCAGAACAAATTCTGTTGTAGAGATTAGGGTTTGGATGTTCCAACAATTTCTTTACTTTTCATAACTCCGAGTCATACAGGGGGACTCACTTCCGGTTCGGTCACTGGGGCATGTTTCATTGGATCATTGACTAATACCCGCTTTTGCAACAAACTACACGAACCAACGAATGCTCTTATGTTTGGTTAGATAATATGCTTTCATGCCCTCAAGGGACCACCCAACAAATGAATGCGCACTATAGTCCAAAATAGTAGAACTCGTGGCCCTGTTAGAAATATTCTTGTGTAGTTTTAACAACCTTATCCAGAGAATAAAGTGCGCTGCCCTGTCCCATGTATTTTTTTTGTGCAAATTCAACAGATTAATTTTGTAAAGAGTTGCGCTATTTTCTAGTTGATATTTCCTGTGCCCAACACAAGTTCAAAGAAAACAATAGTGTTGACATCTAACCTTTGGGATTAGGTGAATCCATGTAAATATTGTAAATAAGAAAATAAGGATAAGTAGAAGATGAAGAGACACTAGGAGATGAAACCCAAGAGTCTCTCCCTCCATGTATATATCTATGATCAATCTCAATGAAAAATCACAATTCGCTTTGAGTTACCTCCTGGTTTGACATGGTATCAGAGTCAACTCCCAAAATTAGTTGTTTTGTTGTAACTTAGTCGTTGTTTGCCATTATTCTCTGTCTCTGCCCCTCTCCTTTGACAGAAAATTTGTCTTGATTAATTGGCTTACCATTCTCTGTCATATCTCTGCTACTCGTGTACACTGAATCGAAGTCGTATGGTATTGTGCTGCACTTGGGTGCATGGTGGGGTGAGAGAGGCAGTGTATATATATGCAAATCCAACGAGCTCAAACATGGAGTTGAGAATATTAAACAACGTTCCTTCTGGTAAGTTCTCTACGAATTGACAAATAGAGTTCATTCATGAGTACCGCACCTGTATAAGAGTCCATACTTGATTGTTCCCTGTATATATCTGTGATTTGAAAATCACTCGTGAATGATCTCAGTGAATTAATGAAGGTATTACAGACCCATGTGTTGGGGTGTGCCTATGTTATTTTAAGCAACAGATCGATAAGATTGGGAAATACACAAACACTTGAAATCGTAAGAAAAACATAGTAAGCAAATACAAAACACAACAAAATTTAATAAGGAGTTCACTCAATCCACCTGGGCTACGTCACCTGGTCCAGCTTCAGTGGTGGCCTTTTCTATTGTGCCTTAAAGCAATTTTTTTACAATAAGGAGCTCAATTTTGAGTCTTGCTTAACAAATGATGATTAGTAGGGTGGTACTTGGATCCCCCAAAGTCTCTAGAGTACACAGACTCCCCCTTACTGAATCTCGACCTCAACTGGTCTCAATGGTATGAGCCCAATTTGGTACTCAATACCTGACAGGTATACACAGAGGAGTTGCTTGAACCTCTCAAGCCTTCTCTGGAGTTCACAGACTCTCGGACTCTCTCTGTCTTTGTCTGCTCGATGCTGCCTTTGCTCTGCAGGTCAGATCGACTTCTCTATTCTCTGCAATTTGCTTCTTTTTCTACTTCTGTTCCCCCCTCTGCTCTCTGTCTGTTCATGGCTTAAAGCCAATCTGCTCCCTGATTGTTCGTTTCCTCTTTCCGGCTCTTTGGATTGCTTGCCTCTGTTTGCTGGAATTCCCCTGCTCTGCATCATCGTTGTGTAACGCTGCACAAAGAGGTGGCCACTTGTCATCTTACTCCAGGATTTGCTCGCGAAACTGATTCGTCTGTCAGCTCAGCGATCATGTCAGACCTCAAACCTTATGTGCCTCAGTGTATTTCCCCGTCAAATCCGGTCATCCATCGAGTTAATTCTCTGCCTTCAATCTGGAGCCTCTAGATCCTACGGTCTCTGTCTATATCGCACGGGTAATTTGCTCGACCGTTACTCACGCGATGTAAGCGGTTTTCTCTCTCATCCACTGGACACGCGTTGCCCGACGTGTGGCATTGCGCCGAACTCGGCCAAACCCGCTTACCACTCAAAGTGCACACAATATCCTACCGGTTTTGGGTGCGGGACTCGCCTTCTAACAGTTTTCCACACGGTTTCCCTGTTTTCCTTGTGGCCGAGCTCTTGGGGCTTGCCTTCTCTGATGGTTTTGCCCTGCGAATCGCATATCAGAAACTGCCTCTGTTTTTGGATCCGGGGTTGCGATTGCCAATTTGCGCCAATGCGCGGTCTCCATCGGCCAACGGTCAGTGCACTTTGACCGAGGGTCCTCATTGTTCCGTGCTGGCCACAAATTGCCATTGTCTAGAGGTCATCTTTGATAAGCTCGTTATTCATAAGATTTTGATCTGACATAATTTGAAACAGTCATGAAAATTTTTAAGGATCCAATTCGGATCACGACCTTCCCATTGAAAAAGCTTTTGGACCACCAAAAGTTGGTCTTCGAGCATCGACTAAGTGAGGGTATAGCTGTTTCACTTGTCCAATTTCTATCCACTTTGCACTGCTTGGCTTTGAACCCTTAAGTCCCATCCTAAGCTACTCAACATCTTCCCTGCGTGCTGTCTTCACCTTCTTGTCCAGCACTGTGTCTTCCTGTAATTCATTGAGATATTCAGGTAACAGGTCATCAATAGAAGGCAATTGACTTTGCTCTTTAGGATCTTCAATTAATGAAGGTTCAAATAGTCTCAAGTTGTTTGCATTAACAATTGAGTAGATGTGCACGTAAGCCGGTAAATCAAGGTGAAAAGCATTCTCACCAGTTTTCTCAAGTATCTTGAAAGGTCCATACCTTATTGGCTTTAGCTTTTTACCTTCACCTTGCATTCTGTCCTTGCCGATATACAGCCAGACTTGATCACCAACTTGGAAACTATGCTCCATTCGATACTTGTCATGCCTTGCCTTGTATTTGGCTTGGCTCTTTTCCAGCTGTTCCTGTACTGCCTGGTGAATCTCTTGGATTTGTTCAATGAACTTGGTTGCCTTGTCCACATCACTATGTCCATCAATTGCTATGTCTTTACCAAAGACAAAATCCAAGGGAGACCTTGGTGTGAAACCAAAACAGGTCTCAAAAGGAGATCTTTGTGTAGAAGAATGTTTTGCTCGGTTGTAAGCATGCTGCACATAACACAAATTTTCATCCCAAAGCTTGGGATCCTTGCTGCAATAGCCTCTGAGCAACTAGATCACTGTCCTGTTGACTACTTCTGTTTGGCCATCTGTTTGTGGATGAAAGGTTGTTCTTTTCTTCACTTTGGTGTCCATCAGTTCCCACAGACTCGACCAAAACTTCCCAACAAATTGGGTGTTTCGATCAGATATAATGGAAGTGGGTAATCCAAAATGAATCCATACATGTTGAAAGAACAGTTTTGCAGTTTGTTCAGCTATAATCTATTTATTACAAGGTATCAAAATACACATTTTGCTGAACCTATCCACAACAACATATAAATAGTCATGACCTTTCCTAGATTTAGGCAGTCCTCCAACAAAGTCCATGGAAATACTTTCCCAAGGATGAGAAAGAACTGGTAGTGGAGTGTACAAGCCTAGTTTTCTATTGCTGGGATTGCTTTTAGCACACATGGTACACCCTCCTACATATCTAGAAACACAATCTTTGTAGCTGTGCAACTGTTTTACTTACCCCAAAGTGACCTGATATTAGAGAAGTGTGTGCTTCCTGAATTATCTTTACTCTTTCAGTTTTTGGAATGCATAGCTTCCCATAATGATACAAGAGTTGGTCCTTAATGTGATAATCCAATTGTTCTATTCGTTTGCCCCGACTTAAAATTGCATATACATCTTTAAAATCTATATCTTGAGCATATTGTTCAATGTAGCTCTCATGCAATACTGAATTATGCTTAAGTATAGTAGATGCATTTATAATAGGTCTAGATAACATATCTGCAGCTTTATTGTGTATGCCCTCTTTATATCTGATGACTAAATGAAACTGTTGTAGAAAACCCATCCACCTATAGTGTCTTAATTGCTGCAGCTTAGTTTGTGAGTGTAGATATTGAAGTGGTTGATGATCAGTGTGTATATCTGTCTCTTTACCCATTAAATAATGTTTCCACTTTTTCACACTCTATACTAATGCATACAATTCTTTATCATATGTTGGATAGTTAACTACTGCAGAATTAAATGCTTCAGAATGATAACATATGGGTTTACCCTGCTGTATCAACACTGCTCCCACGGCATAGTCACTGGCATCTGTTTGGATCTCAAATGGTCTTTAAAGATCGGGCAATGCAAGTACTGGTGCTGTACTAATCTTTCCTTTCAAGGTGTCGAAAGATTTCTGCTGTTTGCCTCCCACACTGAAACACCTTGTTCAATCTTGTTTATGCATATAAGGGAGCTGCAATTGAGGAAAAGTTAGAAATGAACTTTCTCCAATATTGTGCTGCTCCTAAGAAGCTTCTATCTTTTATAGCAGATTTGGGTTTAGGCCAGTTTACAATGACTGCCACTTTAGAGGGATCTATCTTCAATTCACCACTCCCTACTATATGTCCCAAATAATTCAAAGATGTTTTGCCAAATTCACATTTTGAGAGTTTAACACAAAGTTTTTCTCTTTTCAAAACATCTAATGTCTACTTAACATGCTTTAAATGTTCTTCCCACGTTTTGCTAAATATAAGAATGTTATCCAAATATACAATGACAAAATCATCAAGAAAAGGTCTGAGTACATCATTCATTATTCTCATGTAAGTAGCAGGGACATTAGTTAAACCAAAAGGCATAACCAGCCACTCATACAATGCCTGGTTTGTTTTGAAAGCAGTCTTCCATGCATCTTGTTTTGCAACTCTGACTTGATGATATCCACTATGCAAGTCTAACTTGGAAAAATAAACAACTTCCTTTAACTGATCTAATAAATCATCTATGCGAGGAAGCAGATAACGATTTTTGATCGTTATCTTATTCAGTGCTCGGTAATCGATGCACATTCTCCACGAGCCATCTTTCTTTCTCACCAAAACAATTGGAGACCCACATGGTGATGTGCTAGGTTTGATGAACCCCTTCTCGAGCAACTCCTACACCTGCTTCTTGATTTTTGTATTCTCTAAAGCGGACAACCTATACATTCCAATGTTAGGCAATGGAGCATCCTGCTGCAAATTAATATCATGCACTATTTCCTTTTTGGGTGGCAGACCTTTAAGTTCTTGAAACAAGATATCATATTCTGAAACAACTTTTTCTAAATCAGCTTGTTGTTTAGCATCATAGCCCTCAAATACATTGGTTTTATCATTTTTCTTTTCCTTTACAACCATCAGTAAAAATTGTTTGCATGAATTTACCGGGCACTGGCTATGCGCATCCTTTGGATGCACAGAGTAGTTAAGGAACATGGACTTCATGGCGGGTGGACGAACTGAATAGAGGAACGAGACTGGCTGTTGGATTGTGCAGATGGACGACGGATATAGCTTGGCAAGGAGTACCGGGAGGTACGAGAGCGGAGTGGATACAAGCTGTTGGATCTCGGGAGGGTAGATCCAATGGTCATCGGGCAGAGGACATGCATTTCTCGTTGCATTTCTTGAGTATTTACGTTTCATGTATACATTGTTGTTTGCTGCACTATCATTATTTCATCTTTGTGAGTTTTCTGGCTATTATACCACTTGTACGTTTTTTTGGTTGGGGTTTGCTGGTGTTTGAGAAATATTCTTGGAAAGGGATATTACAATCAACTTGTAGCTTCCACCACCTTTTACCCCTTCATGTTTGGTCACATAATTCCACAAAGGTGTCAATGCAACTTTCACCTCTTGCATTTCAATGTCCTCTTCATCTCCTTCCTCCTCATCATACATTGGGTCACTCATATGGGGACCACTATCCTCCTTTTTTTCTTCCCTTCTATTCCTAACCCCCCTTACCATCATGAAAACCAAAAGTGGAATGATATATAAAAGCCAAAAGAACACCATTTTGGAATATGAATATAGATGGACAACCTGCGATGAAATGAACAAGAAGAAAGAATGGGAAAGAGTAGGAGAGGGAGGAGAAAAAATACGAACAACAATGACAAAAAAATGAGGGAGTTTGGGGTTTTCACTTACCTCTTTATCTCTTGTAGATGGAAGCCCTTCTTTACTCTTTCAAGCTCCTCCTCCTTCACTGCTCCTAGCTCCTCCTCCTTCGCTCCTTCAAGCTCTCTTCATGCCTCTTTTCTTCAAGCTCTCCAAAGATACAAGAGTGACGAAAAGAGGAGGAGATGACTTTTACCCCCATCTATTATTTCCCTAACTCACCTTAAACCCACCCCCAACTCAAGTTAAACCAAAAAAAGAAAAAGAATATTGTGTCGGTCTCTACGGAACTGCCCGTCGGGCCTCCAATCCGCTTAGGATCCATTCCTGATCTGAGGCAAATTCTTGTTCCGAACCGCGGTGCAGAAATATGGAACCGCAGATAAAGCCCACGCGGTTCCGAATTTCCAAGAACCGGTGCAATCCGACGGAACCCCCACAAATCCATACAAGACGCGGTTATGCCTTTGGAACCTTGGGGGAGGATCGTGCAACATTGGGAGAGAGCACTGGGTGGAGCATAAGTGGTGAGCTATGATGCAAAGTTATTTGTGGGCCATCATATGTTGCTAGCCAGCTGGCTATCAAATGAGGAGAATAATTTTCTCCTATGGGTTACCCACTTTTGGTGGGTAATACTCATACTACTTAAAATATGCTTTGAGGTGATTACAACACAAAATACGTGCAAGTAACATACAAAACCATTGAATTCTCTCCAACCATGTCAACCTTGTTAAGTTTGACCAACTCAACTCCCAATAAATACTTCAAGGTAATTCCAACTCGTCGAATAATTTGCAAAAAAACTATTCGTTTTGCAAAACCATTGACCAATTTACTAAATCCCTGTGCATAATAAAAGTGCACCATGGAGAAGTGTGCCATTCTCCCCCAAAATAGTAATATAATACATGCATTCCTTGGAATTTGTGCCGAAGAAGGGAGTGTTCCATTGAAAACCCTAATCCTCCTCCAATAAATCCCTCCAAATGTGAAAAGATGCCAAATGTAGTAGGGCGCCCAAGTAACATTTGAATGGTTAAATGAACATCAACATGTGTGCACAAATGTTAATGTTCTACCAGAACCATAGTCCATCTCCAAATAATATTTCGAGGATTAAATCACCTTGAACATGTGTTCCAATTAGGGGGCGCACTCCATCAAAGTGTTGTACCATGCAAAAAAAAATTATATCTCTTAGCAAAGCCCCACCATGATAACAACAAAATGTAAACTCCACCTAGGCTTGAACCTAGGGTGCACCATCATCAATTGACTAATATATCATATACATCATCTATCATTAGGTAATGGCCACATCATCAAAGAAACATGTAGTACCTGCGCCCAACTTCAAGGAAAAAACACATCAACAATGGTGTTAACATCGTTAAAAACATTCCTTCTAGGCAATGTGTTTTATATCACCTGGAAAAATCATACCAAGACAACATGCATCATCCCACCGCACCAACATCATAAAAGAAATAGACATAACAAAGTGCTAACCCCATCCAATCATAAAGTCTGTGATCACACATCCACAACATGAGCTTCATGTAGAACTCCCTCTCTGGGGCACATGCCAACATAATAACGTCATCCTACAAAGTCATTAGGATGCTCCAAGAAGAGGTCCCATGAAGATATATCTCACCCAAGTCCATCAAAATCTCCAAGGGAATAGCAGCAAACCTCATCGATGTGATGAAAATCACATTGTGTAACCTCATACAATATGATATTCCAATATTTCTCTTTTGATGTATGTGATATGTTACATAGGTTTGAGAAATTTAAGTTGTGACCTTTGACATGCAATATTCTTGTTTATTTTATTTCAACATGTCAGACCAAGCCAACGTGGTCGATCATTAGGAATGGTTAGCGAAGAGAATCCATTTACAAATTAGATTAGTGTTATATATATGTATATATTACTTTAAAGAGGTGATCTGAATAAAGTCCATTGTAAGAAATTAGAATCTATTCTTCTTGTTTTATTACTATTTGTAAGTTCTTTTTTCGTTTTGGATTACTTTAAGAAATTTTAGTGCTGTTTTATCCTTCTAGATTTGGGCAGGATGACATGGAAAAATTTAAACTTTTCTTATAACTTGGCATAACAGGCAGAATCAATTAATGAGACGAATGAGTCTGTATTGAAGATTGCGCTGGATCATGGTAAAACGGCAGGGTTAATTAAGCCTCATGATCGAATTGTTGTATGCCAAAAAATAGGCAACTCGGCTGTAGTTAAGATAATTGAGCTTGAAGATTAGTCTGATACAGGAAGCCATTGGCAGATTTTAGTCTCGTGTACAGCATTTCCTTGGGTATATGCCAAATGTGCTTAGCTATATCTGAACTGTGAATTTTGAAGAGGTTTTCTTTTGCGTTTCAAATTCATCAGCAAAGCTTTCTCTGATGAAATCAGCCAATAATAAGCTGTTTTCAGCATAGGCTGCAAATTCACAAGTTTAATTAAGAAAGTACTGCTTAGATCTTTTTCTAATACATATGATCTGATTTCATATGGCTTTTATTTAGGAGCCTGTAATATTCAATTCTAAACGTAGTTTTGTTTCAGATGAAGAGCTAGGTCCATTATTACGAAATATTGTTGTAAGCAAAGAGACAGGAATAAATGGCATATTTTTGTGATAAAAAGAACAATCATTGTGTAATCTGAGGAATGGATGTAGAATGATTAATAGATCGTTTTTCTCTAATATCGGGAGTATTTTATTTTTATTCCAAAGTTTATCCTTTTTAATTGAACTCGGCCTTTCATAACATCTTTACACTGACGAGGACAGATGTTTTCAGAAGTGTGGGTTCTGGAGAAAGACATTTCATTGGCTATTTTAAAATAGCAGCCTCTGAATCATTTCATGGGTTGACAAAATCCGTTTGTAACAATCTGTCATTCTGAGTTTTGATATCTTACAATGTTTGCTTCTTGGCCGTTGGGGTAATAAATTTTGAGTTGGATTTATTAGTAAGAATAACTTGTATTTTCCCTTTGATGAAATGGAGTTTTCTTGTAGTAGTCTGAAATCTGCATTCTTGAGATATGAAAGTCTAAAAACAACTCTGTACTGGGAATTTTAAGTTTGAAAATGCTACGATGCAATATAAGTGGCTCAGAAATGAGGGAGAAGTTAGTTTCACAATGTTTTGAGAGTATATGGACATTATTCATTTCTTTCTTTATTTCAGGATTTTGCATGGTTCTTTGTACTTTTAAATCCTGAGAAAAACCTGTTGCAACCTTCATTAACTGGAAAAATTGAACAAATAGTTGATTGCACATGTCAAGGTCTGTTCTTGACAGTAACTGACACCACAGTGGTTGCTTTTCTGAAACTATTCCCAAGTCCGGATCTAATCGTTGTATTTAAGCCACATTCAGGTACCAGGTGATAAATAAATTAGGACTCCAGAGAAATTATTTGCATGTGTTGTAACCGACCTCACTGTGGTTAATAACCATATTATTGTCTTTACTGATATCTGGTGTCTTGTTACTTCCAGCTACGTTCTATATGTGTTAACGTTTGTAAACATTTTAGGCAGAACAAATCTGGTTTACATACAATTAGAGGGATATGAAAAGCAACTCAGTTTTTTCAGGTTGTGCCTACAATATCAGAATGCTGTGAATACATTATATAAATAAATTCTAGGAGTTTTTTGGTTTTCTAGATCTATAGAGTACCTAGATTAATTCCATGATAACCTTACAGCTATAGAGGGATCTAGAAAGGTTTTTCCCTTAGCTTTGTGAAGGTCATTTACTGAGCTCTGTATACATGATGACCTTGTGTGATTCAGCTCTACAAAGATAAGACCACCTGAAAACTAGAGGGCTGATCTAATCTTTTCTGTGCTTAAGATTAGAGTATATATAATGCAAATTATTTTTAAAATTTTAGGTTTGAAAGACGCCAATGTGAACTATAATTGAGTGAACTCCGTGAATGCGTGCTTTCCTCTTTCCTTTACATTACTGAAGGGAAAATATTTGTATTTGAGTTGGATAATCAGAGTGTTAATATAAAGATTTCCATTTATAGAAAGGATTTATTTAAAGCAATTGGTATTTAAAATTGCGTGCTTTTTTTTCCTTATATTACCGAAAGGAAAATATTTGTATATGAGTTGGATAATCAAAGTATTAATATAAAAAACATTTATTTATAAAAAATATTTATTTAAAGAAATTGGTATTTAAAATTGTAAGAAATTAGACAAGTTAAAACAGTGATTTCCTAAATAGATTTTTTTCCATTCAACAAAACAATTATCATTTAGAGTTTTTTATAATGATTAGAAAAGGCCTCAAGGAACTACATAATTCACAAAATTTGTTGTTCAGCCAATTGAAAGAACAAATTAGCTAAAGAAGATAAGATTTTATTTATTGTCAATAGTTTCTGGAGTGAATTGTGTGTATTAGCTTGAAATGTCCAATGTTTTGAGTGGACACTCAACCCATCATGAAGGACAAATAAACCTAAATGAATGAAACAAGTTAGGAAAGAAAAAGGTGATCATGGGTTAACCATTGGAGGGAAAGGAGGTAGGGCCGCGGAGAGAGAGGTCAAAGATGGGTGAAGTGTCCACTCGAAATGTTGGATGTTTCAAGTTAATACACAGTTCATTCCGGAAAATTATCAACAATACGATTGACTGAAGAAATCTACTCTTTAAAAGTTTTTATTAATAAAAACAATATTGAATTATTTATAAACTTGGGAAATTGTGTGAGTGATAGATATGGCGAGTTGAATTTTATTCTACTTTAGAGCTAATCAACATAGTGACATTGCTAAAAGAGGGGCCAACACATATGGGACAAAATCTCTAGTCACAATCATATATGCCATGATTGACTTTAACAAAAGCCTTTAGCACAAAACCAAAAAAGTGTTTTAAACAACTTCACTTTCATGCTAGGGCATGTATTCTGGGGACATCATTACAGTAACTCCATTTGTTTTTTTTTTAATGATTACTTAATTTGCATTGAAATTTTAGATAAATTATCGGAATTGATTAGTTGGTGAAGTATATTGAATTGGAATTTTGGTGCATTGATAGAATGGGAAATCTTTCAAATGTTATGTTAAAAGGATCACACCAATTTAAAGGGAAAAAAAGTTCAGCACTTGAAACAATGATCATTTGCCATACTTTTATTATAGATGTCTACACAAATCACCCACTTTGAAGGGATTACATAATGAAATGAGTGTGGTGCTGAAACCATGTATGATGAAAAAAATTGGGGAACCCCAATGCCTATCATGTTGTCAATGGTTGAACAATTGCTACTAGAAGTAGGCATTTCTCCTTGAAGATTTGTTTTTTTCTAGTGAAGCTGAATGTGGAAATGTCAAGCCCTGGGATCATAATGTCTCTATGGTCTCATTCAAACAAGTATATTGCTAATTTAATTAATGTTGAAATTAAATTTCAAACCATCTAATCAATTACACAATAACTGGAAATTAAATATCAAAAGAATACAAATTAATTTCACAAGCATATAGGTAATTATTTCTTCAAATAAGTTTTTCATTCCTTTGAAAACTTAAAAGGAAACCTTCACAAATTTCCCAAAAAACACTATTGCATGGATGCCAAAAACAGCTTGTATGGATGTATGGCTTGTTCATATAAACTATACATGCACATGTATGGATTTGTGTAGTGTTTTTTATGACTATACAACATTGTTTTATACATATGGGATTGTTTGCTACCCAACAATTCCTCTTTCCTAGTTCCTTGTGCTCTCTTCCTCTTTGTAGCTCAACCCTATCAACTACTCAAGCATGTTGAAAGCCTATACTTTGCCTTGTATTTATATTATTAGCAAGAATCTACTTTTAAGATTACTCCTAGTCTATGTCATACATGAGATGCAATTTTGGACTTAGCTATTAAATATAAGACTCACTTTTTTATTAAAGTTAATTGCAAAATATAATTACTTTTTGAAAATGTCCCAAAATGTTTATCGTACATTCACATTGAACATGTGCATAAGTTCTTGTTCAAGTTATAATTCTCAACACTTGTTAGTGAAGAAGAAATTTTGCACTAATCAAAGTTTGTGTTTGAATGCCTCAAACTTCTCTTCTTCCATGGGCTTGGTTAGGATATTTACCTACTAATTCGTGGGAATATGTTGGAGCTTCATTGCTCCCTTCTTAGACCTATCTTGTATGAAGTGATATTTGATCTCTATATGCTTGGGCCTATCATGAAATATTGGATTCTCATAGAGTGATAAAACTTTGGTTATCACAATAAATGATTATAGGCTCAAACTCTTGATGAAACAATTTTGCAAGTAACCTTTGAATTTAGAGGACCTCACAAATAGCAATACTAGTTGCCATGTATTCTTCATTTTTTAAGCTAAGTGCCACAAAAATTGGCTTCTTGCTAATTAAGATGCCATCTTTGGTCCCAAGTTAAAGTAGCATCTTGAGCTGCTCTTCTTGTTTGTTATACTTCCTACCCTATCCGAGTTTGAATGAGCCGGAAACTTCACTTCATCATCTCCAATATATCTCAAACCATACTCCATTGTGCCTGTCAAATATTTGAGCATGTGTTTTGGTGTACCCAATGCTCCTATCATAGATTTACTGTGAATTGATTCAAGTTGTTCACTGGAAAACATATATTTGGTGTGGTGTTGACCAAATAAATAAGGAAACTATTGACTACTTGTACATTATGGAAATCCAATAACTCTAAATTTGAAGTTGTCACCTTCCTTAGATTAGTGATGATGGGTTTGCCCATAGGTTTGCAATCCTCTATCCAAAACTTACTCAATATTTGAATTGCATACTTACCCTTACATTACAAAAAAATCTCCCCTAGCCTTTGCCAAACCTCCAACCTCAAGAAGTAATGTATCTTGCCAATTTATTTCGTCTTGAATTGTGTTGTCACGTTTGCTTTGCATCGTGCAATGAATTTATTTACACTTGTAAAAAATAATGTTGAAATTTCTAAGTTTATTCGTTAGAAATTTAATTTGTATTCTTCAGGTTTATTTCTTCTACTTGTTAAATTTGAACAAGTTATTTAAAACATATAAATGACGAAATAAACAAAATACAGTCTCAACATCTATAGACTATCAACTGAAAGAAAACAAACACACAAGTGACACTGTTATTTTTGGATAAATGTCCCTGGGAAAACCCAATGCGAGAAAATTGATGCAGCTATTCTGAGGGTTTATTATTATGTAGTATTTCCTTGAGTACAACTAGGTGCCAAACTGGGTCACCTGAAATAAATAAACAGTTGGCAGCGATACCTCTCTATTCGGAAACAGGTATTCAGAAACCCTGTCCCACGAAACCCTCTCCAGCGACTCTAAGGCATTGTGTTGGCCCTTCTGGCCTTTGCGTTAGCCCCAAACCCCTCTGCGTCAGCGCTCTAAGGCACTGTGCAGCCTTTGGGACCTTCAATGTCACTCCATCTGCTTTGTGTGTGGATGACACAGTCCCTCTAGCCTTTGCGTTGTCTCTGCTGGGCTCTACTGTACTAGTCTCTTAGCACTCTCTCTGCCTCTCTGTCCAGTACTCACTGCCCCTCGTTGTTGATCACTGATTCGATTTTGCTTAGCAACCCCACTCTACGAAATCGAATGACTGATTCTAGTGTGTTCTCCAACTGACCCTCAAGCCTCCTCTTATACTTTCCTTGTTGGTCCTTCAACGATCGAGATTAAATCTCTAATCAGCAGCTGAGATTAGATTTGGCTTGATCCATGACTTTTGGAGCCTTCTAACCCAGTGTTATATTAATACCCATTAATATTTCATTTTTTCCTAAATTTAGACTTAGGAACTCCATTAAAAATATTAATTATTTTAATATATCCCAAACCTGTTAGAATCTGCCCAAACCATTTCTGGGTCTTGGAGATCTCATGTGCTTTAGCCTCCCCATCATTTTTAATGGCTAGAGCACATCTGATGCTACCCCAAATCAACACTCCCTCTTAGCGAGGATTGTGCTCTAGTAATGGTCCACATTGAGTATCACCCTAATTATTTGACATCGGTACCTGTGTTGATATTAGGCCTCTCTGCCCAACATCTTCTGCATTGTTGCGCCCTATACTATTGCCCATGGCCCTGCCACTGCCACTGCTACATCTATATGGCAACTCCCTCTGCATCTGTGTTGTTGTTGGTCCATCCTCCCAACACTACATCTGCATTGCAACCCCCTCTCATCATGCTACATCGTCCTACTGCTAATAAACGCTACTACACTGCAACTCTGTTAATGAGAAGTAATTAAATGATCCACCCAACTTCTGACATCCTGTCAGGCTAGAAACACTCCCGATGTTGAAGCTCCCTCTGCCAACTAACAAGTGCTCTCTCTATTGACCCATGCATTGCTGCAACAACTCACTGCATCTCGCACTGTTGCACACCTCTTTGTGCCATCTTGCACTGGTGTGACACTCTTCGTGCCTCTCGCATTGTTGCAACTTGCTAGCCTTGCACTGCCCGAGGACTCTTGCACTATAGCACTCTTCGTTGTTTCATTCGTATCCATCTCTACCAACATCCATCAGTTTTGCTACTCTCTCTTCGGGGCTCCCGTATCAAGGTATAATCCAAGAGTTTGGGTACCTCAAGTATCCTAACCCTCATTGCCTGTAGTCCTCCTGACTATAGCTCAATGTCTCCCCACCTCTTCTCTAGAGGTACAAGAGAACTCATGGCACAATTGTCATCCTCCTCGACTTCCTTCTCTACCTTAGCTAGCACTGCCATAGAGTCAAAAGCCTCTCCCTTGTTCTTCTTCCTTGGACACTAGTTCGCATAATGACCCAGTTCCCCATAGTGGAAACACTTGACCTTGGAGAGGTCCTCTTCTCCTGCTTTTCCGCAGATGCCAGAGTTGCATCCTCTTCCTCTTCCTTCTTGATCCGGACTCCTTTGCTGCTAATACCCACCTTGCGCAACCGCCTGATCTCCTCTTGAAGAAGAGCCACCCACAATTCTTCCCAATCTAGAAGATTCGGTCTGCCAAGTATGCTCTAGAAAAATGTCTCCCACTCCTAGGACACTGTGTTAAGTGTGGTCCTTACCATCATCTCCTCATCCGACATGGCCCCTACGGAAGTCAGTTGGTCCCGAATCTCCTTCAACCAACCGAGGAAGTGATTTCTCAGCTCCCCCTTCTGCATCTAGTACGCCCCGTCTAGCTTATCTTGATCCCTCAGTCCATTCACGGCCATCTCTCTGCTCTCCTGTCGACTCCTCCGAGTCTCTCTACTTCCCTATAGAAGTTTTCTTTTCGACTCTTGTTGAGTCTCTCTACTTCCCGCCTGGAATTTCTCTGCTAGACTCCCTCTGAGTCTCGATTTACTTTCTGGAAATTCTCCTTCCAATCGTCAAGTTGCACCTCTCTGATCTTCTATGCACCTGCAACATTGATCCAGATTTCTTGGCTAGAAATCTGCCTCGGTAGCAACTCCCTCTACCTTGGTTTTTCCCTGTTGGGTATTGTTTTGTCCACAGTACGGCACCAGCTTCGCTCCCACAAACTGCCCACAGTTTCCTATGCCCCAACAACTGAACACTGAGCCTCTAGGCTCTGCGCAATCCTGGCACTAGCAAAACATCTCCCTCAACCAACTGTGTCAATCCTCATGGTTTCTGCGTGAGCCTCTTTTTGTCCTCCTCGGCGTCTACATTGGCCTCTCTCTGGCTCGAACTGGTGGTGCAGTCCCTCTGCGTCAACCATTCTTCTGTCGCTTCTGCAAGTATCAACTTCTGTCACTCAAGTCAGTTTATTCTACTGCAAATGCTCTACTTAGTTGATGCCTTCAGCTCTCTTGTGATCTGCAACCACGCTCTGATACCATGTTGAAATTTCTAAGTCTATTCGTTATAAATTTAATCTATATTCTTCTAGTTTATTTCTTCTACTTGTTAAATTTGAACAAGTTATTTAAAACATATAAATAACAAAATAAACACAATACAGTCTCAACATCTACAGATCATCAGCTGAAAGAAAACAAACACACAAGTGACACCATTATTTTTGGACAAATGTCCCCGAAAAACCCAATGCGGGAAAACTGGTGCAGCTATTTTGAGGTTTATTATTATGCAGTATTTCCTTGAGTACAACTGGGGTTGCCTAACTGGCTCACTTGACATAGAAAACTAACTAGTAGCAATACCTCTATTCGAAAACAGGTATTCAAAAAACTTGTCCCATGAAACCCTCTCCAGCGACTCTAAAGCACTGCGTTGGCCCTTCTGGTCTCTGCGTCAACCCCAAACCCCTTTGCATCAACCCTTTGAGGCACTGCACAGCCTCTGGGACCTTTTGTGTCACTCCAGTTGCTCTCTGCGTTGATGATGCAGTCCGTCTAGCCTCTGTGTGGCTTGTTCTGGTTGTTGGTTCTCGCTCTTTGCCTCTGCACTGGTCTCTCGGCACTGTCTCTACCTATTTGTCCAATACTCACTGCCCCTCGTTGTTGATCATTGATTCGACTTTGCTTAGAAACCTCGCTCTACCAAATCAAATGACTGATCACTCTGGTGTGTTCTCCAACTAGCCCTCAAGCCTCCTCTTATACTTTTGTTGTTGGTCCTTCAACAATCGAGATTAAATCTCTAGTCAACGGCTAGGATTAGATTTGGCTTGATCCATGAATTGTGGAACCTTCTAACCCAGTTTTATATTAATACCCATTAATATTTTATTTTTCCTAAGTTTAGACTTAAGAACTCCATTAAAAATATTAATTATTTTAATATCTCCCAAACCGGCTAGAATCTGCCCAAACCATTTCTAGGTCTTGGAGATCTCATGTGCTTTAGCCTCTCCATCAATTTTCATGGATAGAGCACATTCGATGCTACCCCAAATCAACAAATAATTCATCTACATACAACACCAAAAAAAGCAAATTAATTTGAACAAATATATAATATAAGTTAGTATGTGCTTCTCTTTTGGAAAAGACCATACTTCACAAATTTTTTTCTATATTGGAATACCATGCTCGTTGTTCCTGCTTGAGTCCATATAAGGATTCTTAAACTTACACTCATAAGATTCCTTTCCATTTACCACAAAGCTCTGAGGTTGTACTATGTACATTGCTTCTTCAATAATCCCATTAAGAGAAGCTGTCTTCAAATCCATTTGATTATTCCTCCGCCCCATAAATGAATTCAAGGACATAACAACTTTAATAGAAGTGTGCCTAGCAAAGAGAAAATGTCTTCTTATAGTCCATTCCCTCCCTTTGGGAGAACCCTATTGCCACAACCTCACTTTGCACTTCCCAATGCTATCATCTGCAACATGTTTGATTTTATAGAGCCATCTATAACTCACAACTTACTTCCTCCACAGTCTTGGTACTATGTCCCAAACATCATTCTTCATAATGGATATGTACTTCGTTTTGGCATCCCATCATCTGTACTAGTCTAATGCCTCTTTAAAATTGGAAGGCTTGGAATATAATATGTTGCTCATCATTACCTATAGTTTGGAAACTTTTTCAGAGGTCTGCTTTCTCTAAAAGTGCACCTAAGAATCTCAACATGCTCCCGAGCTTCCCTCAATATTTGATTGAACTGCCGAGGTCTTTTGAAAAAAGTAGAAGGGTTTGTATCTCCTTCTCTTCACCTAAATATTGTTGTACTACCTTGGAAATCACTTTTGACCTTGACTCAACCATCAGAGCCTCTTGCTCCTTAGACTTACCCTTCTTCTTTCCCTTAGCCTTGCTTGGTCCTTTACCTCTACACTTATATGATTGACCAAATAAAGCTAGGTCATCATCACCCTCCTTGTTTCCCTTGCTTCCATTTGAATATCCTCCTAGATATAATTATCCCAAAGCCTCTGAAAGTTAGGAAGTTTTTCTTGAGCAAAGTTACTTTTGACAAATGGTTCCCATGAAACTAGGAAACCATTAAGTAACCTTCCCTCTATTGTTAATCATTATTTTGTGAGACCTTCATAAGATAGCTAGCAATTGTGTTCAATTTGGTCATCTTTATGAATTTGAGTTTTTTTGTAATATCATCTTCCTATTTATGTTCTGACTCTAGAAAAGAGTAACTAGAGCATCAAACATCTCCTTTGTCATCTTTCTCTCAAATAAATGAGGGATCAAATGGTCCTTTATGACATCATCATCTACTTGCCTTTCACTTCCCTTTTTTTTGAGTCGCCAAGTCTTGTGGATCTAAATGTGGAATAATGTCCTTGACGATATCTTGGAGATCATTTTTTTAAAGTAAGAGTGCAACCCTCACTTTCTATGTTAAGAAATTTGAGGCACCATCAATTATTCTAAAACTGCTAGCTAGCTCTTGCCATCTTTGATGTCTATTGCACAAACTCCCAAATAGGAAAATATAATTTTGAAACTCTCTAACTGTTGACCCTTCTTCCCAAACGTTGATTTACTACTGCAAATCCTTGAGAATCTCAATTAGAGATCATGCTTTGATACCATGTGAAAAATTCAAGCCCTAAGTGATCAATGCCCTTATGATGTCCATCAAACAAGTAACTTATTGAATTTAATATATGTTAAAATTAAATTTCATACCATAGCATCAATCACACAATAACTGGAAATTAAATATTGGAAGCATAAAAACTAATTTCACACTTACACAAGTAATTGGTTCTCCAAATCAACATATTTTCATTCAAAAAACTTACAAGGAAACCTACACAAATTGGTAACCTTGGTGCTTGTTATAGCCATTATTTTCTCATTATCTAGGTGACTTTCATTTGAAACCCTTAAAGCACAAGTAACCATTAAAATTATTAATGGTTTGGAGTAGTAAGGCTGGAATGACAGCAGATTTAGCTCTCAAAGCCAAGGTAAATCCAATATTTCCAGCAATAATCTCTATGGTCTTGGGTTTGTTTCTATGAGGATTTTGATATGATATTTTCATGAATTATCAACTCCCAAGTTGTATGGAAACCCTTAAATCTCTTCCACATTGTCCTTAAATGTTCATAACAACTTCCTAATTGTAGCTTATTAGATAGTTTTAGCGGAAGTTGGTATTGAAAACGCAAATTTGGTTGAGTTGGGCATTAATTTTGAATTAATTTGTCTCCACTCAAGCTCATTTTGGCCTTTGCATGCAGCGTCTAGTGCAAGGAAAACATTGACAAAGGTGATGTCGTGTTGTATGTAGCACTGCATTGTGAGAATTGAGTGATTGATTTGGCACTTTCCTGACAATCTCTGTAATTTGATATCTACTATTTCACCACAAATCTACAACAACCAGAGCCATAGGCACTCATTCCTATTCAACCTTTTTGTTGAAGATCATTGTGAAGTGTTGAAGTATGTAACTAGGTTTGGCCTTCATAAATATGAAATGTACTCTTGATTCTTGTATATTATAAAAAGAAAGAAAAACTATTATTATTATTATTGTAGCATGGGTTTCATGCTCAAGGTCGATTTATTTGTAGGTCAAGCACCCATTGAGTGTTTCTAGAGTTTTTCATAGAGTCCAAAATTCAATTGAGCCTTTGTCATATATGAAAGACTGCATTGGGCACTTTGTATCATGTAAAGAAAATTTATGTAAGTCGTTATGTGTCATAAAATACCTTGCAAGACCTAGTCAACCTGCAGTCAACAAGTTGCCCTTCAAGGGATGACAAGTTGGCCTCATAAGGGTTATTCGACCACCATGAGAAACCTATATATAAGGGAGAACTTGACCTCATCAAGATACATCCAAGTAGCTCGTTGAAACAAAAGAAGCAGAAGAAGAACAAGTGAAGAAGAGGAGATCAAGAGGAAGAGAAATCAAAGTCTAAAAGTTTGATTTTTAGGGCTAAAATATCCTGTATGTGCAAAGGAATTGGAGCTAATTCTGTTGCTGGAAGAACCAAATTGCAACCACCTAAAGAAGTTGAGTTTTGGGTTAAAATTGATCAAGTTTGCATGTCGAATTATCAAGGAAGAGAAGGCTAACCAAACGAAGAAGAAAGGAGGCATAATTCACCATTATTTCTTTCACACGTGCCAGCTACGATTTCTATGGTAGAGGTCGAAAATTGCAGTCCTGAAGCAACAAGCTGAAATTTTGAAGAGAGCTCGAAATATGAAGTATTGGAACAAGCTTAATTGGCATTGACTTTGTGGAAGATAAACTCATCAGTAATAGGTTGACTTGGTCTTAGAGGGGTCTTTGTCAAGGTTCTTATTAGAAAATCAGAAAGGCGGAAAGATTTTCTTATTCTTGATAATTACTTGTGATGTTTCTTGTTATTACGATTCTTTATATCTTCTTTATTTTAGTTCATCAAGCAATTACCAAAGCAACAGAACATAAAACAATAGGCACCACATGTAGGCACTATGCCAAGGCAAAAGTCGGTTAAGGGGAAAAAATAGTCAAGAAATTATTCCTTTCAATAGTATTCTTTGAGACTCTTCACCCTGGAAAAAGACTAGATCTTCCCTCCACACCAAGTCAGCCTCCGAAAATTTCGACCCCTTTCCAGCAACTTTGACTAGGCAGCAGATTCTAGCAACATGCAACTTCTAGCAACAATGAAACTTGGAAGACTTCGATCTCCCAATCTAGGGCACGAAACAGAGAGAGAGGCACCAAAATTTTGATTTTCTTCTTCTCCTTAGACTCCACCCAAATCGCACTTCCTTTGGCTTCCCGGCAAAACAAACTTCGCATTTTTCCCCACTACAAGAGATATCGAACTTCTTGTGAGAGTGTGTTCCAAATGAATTCGATGTGCTTGTATTTATAGGCTCCATGTGAGGTCAAATTAGTGTCCTTAGGCCGACTTGATCTCTTCTAGGTTGACTTGGTGTGGAGGATACATAAATTATATTGGACTCAATACTTAACCTCTCTACATGATTCAAAAGCTCAAGAAGGGTCTCTTTAAAAGTACAATGACTCTATTGACTCATAATAAATCACAGAAGTCCTCAATGAGGTCTTTGACCTAAAACATGGTGACCCAAGCATGAAACACATGCTTTAATAAGTCACAATAATAATAATAATTATTATTATTTTCTTTACTCTTTTGACAAATACATTACAAGATTACTCAAATACATTAAATGAAGACCAAACCTAGTTACATTTTCCAACACTCCCTCTTAACTAGGGAGGTATTCATTATATACAAATACAATGGAAGATCTCAAACTATATGAACAATGAAGAACTTTAGGCATTCTTGACCAGGGAAATCTTTCCATTGGTCTCTTAATAATTTAGGCACCGCAATTCCACAGACTAGATTCCTTACCAGGAAATCTATCCAAGTCAGAACAAGGTGGACTCAAGCTTTCAACCCCTCTAGGTACCATCAGGCTTATTTGCTAACTGCCAACATCAACACAAGTGTCTGCCATATGTCCTCCTATGAAATGCTTCACTCACAAAGCCTCAACACTCCTTGATCCAGCAGATCAATGATGACCAATGTCTCCAAATCAAACTGATTGGTAACCAACAGGCTATCAAAACCTTCGAGAGATTCACATGTACAAACACAACCCCAATCAATAATATACTTCCACATGTACATAAACAAATACAAACCCCAGGATCATTCAGACAAATTGATGTTGCTTCTCAACTTTTCATAGTAGAACTATCAACAAAATCTCTAACATAAGATTCCTCAATCATACACTTTCCTTTCCTACTTCTCATGCAACAACATATCTTATTAAATTCATTCTTCAATCAAAACCAAGCTATGCCCTCCCTCTCAACCAAGGAGCATCTCTTTATCTAAACTCCCTCTTAATCTTAGGGAGAACTCTTCTTTTCAGGCTTCCTCAAGGAGATCAACTTCTTCTTTTCATCATAGTTATCGTCATCCTCGTCATGTTTATCATATCAACAAACAACTTCACCATATTGAAGATTGTGTACCTGCACAACTTAAATAGCAAGTACAACCAAATCTATAGAAGCATGAAGTTAGTCATATTAGAATTACAAAAGCATTTCAATCTTACATATATCAGATACCAAAACAAGAGACAAATACTCTTCAAAATATTGCTAGGGACTTTTTCATAAACCCTAGAATACTTCATAACAACTTTCATTGCATCTAGGGTTTTAATGTTTCTTTCAAAGGTATAACATACCCTTACTACAACATACAGCAAACCCTAGAGACATTTCAAACAAATCTAGATCTACAAGATATCTAACAACTTTCAAAATTCATGTTAGACTTCCCACTAGGGTTTCATACAAATCCTAGATTTTATACAAAAGAATCATTCAAAATAAATCACAACTTAGTCATTAACATGACCAAATTTCACTAGGGTTAGTTGCAAACCCTATATTTTCAATCAAATATCAATCCCAAATAAAATTCAGATTTCAACATTCTTACACAAATCTCAAATCATCATATTGTCATCATAGATTTTATTGTATTAAGGTTCAACTTCAAATCCTAGAATTTCATTTTCATAATCTTAAACATCAATATATATAGATATCATATTGTTATATCACACATACTAGAGAATTTAATTCCTACTAGGGTTTAGCTACAAGACCCTAGATTTCCAAATATCATAATCCTAGAATCTCAGGCAAGGCCTTATATCCTAAGACTTATCACCATCAATAACTAGGTCAAAACTTATATCCATCAGTATATCATAAGCACATCATATGTCAGACATCATTAATATAGTAAACATATACTGACCTAGACCAAGCTAGGGTTTTGTCCCAAAAGGACATATATATACCTAGGGTTTCATCATCATGAAAAGGCATTTTATATCACGTGTTAGTCAAAACCAACTTCACAATATAATTAAAAGTTAGACATATAAAAAAATTGATTAGACTAGGGTTTGATCTGAAAAACACACACATACCAAGGAAATCAATTCTAAGACATTACAAGGGTCTTGCTTACACATTCCACCAAACCCTAATGAGTTAGGGTTTCAATATAGGAACATAACAAACTGAAAATTTCAAAGGTTAGGGATTTTAGACATTATCATTCAACCCTAAGTTAGGTTTACCTGATCATACCAAAAATCCCAAACATGAAAACATTAATAAAACTTCAAATAGAATTTTACCATATCCCTAATTATTTTAGGGTTTCAGATATTTACATTAGCATTACCTTAGGTTAGGGTTTTTCATAGAACCTATCTAGGGTTCTATAAAAAACAGTTTAGAATAGGAGGAGTAGATTTATCATGTGATGAATCACCAAAATAAGAATCAATGTGATTCATTATAGTTAGACACCACATTATTAGTAACATATTTTTCAAATGGATAAACATTTATTATAAATAAATCAATGTTTTAAAGCATACATTTGTTCCTCGACAAACCTTGTCTTGAGAAGTCCTCATTCATACTCCTTGAGAATATATCAGATGTTCTACTAATCAAGACAATAGAGGGAGAATTATGATTAATATTTAATATAATCAAAACTAAATGAATACATGAAACCAAAAATTGAAAGTAAATGAGATACTTACCTTTGGGAGTTGTTGTGGGCTCCCTCCAAAGCTTGAGGGATACCTATAAATTTATAAAAACAATAAAAATGTATTTTTAAAAAATATGTTAAAACCTATAAATTTTAAGACATAAAAAATATAAAATAAGATATCTAAGGATACAAGCAAAGGACTTCGTAGTGTGAGTCCCTAATGTCTGATTCTCTGGGCTTGAATTTATTTGGGTCTCTTTCTTCAACAATGTTGGCTTGATCTCTTTCTCTCTTCTTTTTTCTTAGATTGTCGGGACAATCACTCCTATAGTGACCCATCTTATGACATTGATAACATTCTAACTTAGACACGTCAACTTTCTTCCTTGGTCCTTTCGATTTCTTTCCTTTATGTTGAGCAATGTAGGCATTTGATACTCCTTCAGAATTGGTAGCTAATGAGATCCTTAATTCTTCCTGATTGTAGGCCATCCATAGTTCTTCAAAAGTGGGAGTTGTAGGAATTTATAGGGTAAGTTCCTTAGATATAACACTAAAGGACATCGCTCACAAACAGATCACAGATAGGTACACTAGTATTCTTGACATGGTTAAAACCCTCAAAGAGGGAAATAGTCCACGACCTGAGCCAACATGGCCACTTCAGGAAATTTATTAATGTAAAAGAAAGAAAATTTACATAAGCTTCTCTCATGAACGGTCACCTAACAAATGACCCTCCATGCTCTTTAAATAGAGATCATGAACCAATTGGGTGTTAAGCCATGAATCAAGTGTGGGTAATACCAAGGAGAGAATGAACCGTCATATCACTTCATGTCTAGAACATATCGTGACCATTAGATTGTAAGTTACAAAAAGTACATACTAAAGAAACACACCTTACCTAACTATACACTAGACGAAGTTGTACTTAACTATTTTCTATGTGTTGAAATATCCTAACGTCCCCACTTAAGAACAACTTGGGATATGATTTAAGGATGTACAAAGATGACACAATACGGAAGGAAGGAGGCATTAGAACATACCCCCCCTTAGTGACAACTTCTCGAACTCCAACCATAAATCGAAGTTTAGTAAACTTCGCCTCTGTGAGGAGCCTTTGTAAAGATGTCTGCAACTTGATGATCGGTTGAACAATATTGCACTTCAAGAACATGATCATGAATGAGCTTTCTGATGAAGTGCACGTGTAGTGAATGTGTAGTTCAATGTGTTTGTTGTGCTGATGTTGGACTGGATCTTTGCATAGTTGAATGGCACTTTAATTATCACACCAAAGTATATTTGGATGATGCTTCTAAAAACCAAACTCTAACAGGATCTGATGAAGCCATAGGGCTTCCTTACTAGCTTCAGCAACATCATGATACTCTGCTTCTACTGAAGAAAGAGAAATGGCACTTTGCTTCTTGCAAGCCCATGTAATAGGTCCATAACCAAGAGTGAAGACATAACCTACAGTAGACATTTGATCATCAGGGTCACCAGCACAATCAGAATTAGTGAAACCAACCAATAGAGGAGATCAGTATGCACTGTAATGAATCCCAAACTAAATTGTACCTCGAACATAACGAAGTATTCTTTTAGCCACTTTCCAATGAATTTCATGTGGGTTTTGCATAAATCGAGTAATAAGGCCAACAACAAAGGAAAAGTCAAGACAGGTATGGGTCAGATACAAAAATTTTCCATCAAGTTGATGGTATAAGATAGTATAAACTTCAGTAGAAGTACAAGCGACTGAAATTTTGGCTCCAAACTAAAAGGGAGAAGGGGCTAGCTTACAGTCTTCCGTGTGCAAGTGGCATAGAACATAGGCATACTTGGATCGGGAAAGAGAAACACCTTCTTTGGATTGCAAGACTTGAAGACCAAGAAAGTAATGCAAGTGTCCTGATTCTGTCATTTCAAACTGCTTTTTAAGGTTGGACTTGACATGATTTATAAGGTTGGGATCACTACCAGTAAGGATAAGATCATCAACATAGAGAACAAGAATGATAAGAGACTTACCCTCTTTCTTAGTGTAGACAATATTGTAAGAATGACACTTAGAAAAGCTAGTATCTAAAAGAAAGTTATCCATTTTAGCATACCAAGCCCGAGGGCCTTGCTTGAGACCATAAAGGGATTTCTTAAGCCGACATACAAGGTTGGATTCTATTTGTATAAAGCCAGGAGGTTGTTCCATATATATTTCATCATGCAAGTCCCCATGTAAGAAGGTGGATTTAGCATCCATGTGATGGAATTCCCATTTGAAAGAGGTAGCAAAGAAAAGAACAAGGCGGTTGGCAACAGGGGAGAAGGTTTCAATATAGTCAATGCCTTCAACTTGTGAAAAACCCTTAGCAACAAGACGAGCTTTATGTTTATCAACTTTTCCATCTGGTCCATACTCGGTTTTGTAAACCCATTTGCATCTAACAAGTTTTCGTCCTTTTGGAAGAGGAACAAGGTCCCATGTATCATTTTCCAAAAATGAACGATATTCTTCATTTATAGTTGCATCCCAATCTGGATGACCGGAAGATTCTGAAAAGGTGTCAAGATCATAATTCATTGAAGCTTGAGATAGTAATGAATAGGCTTTATCGAACTGAGAGAGTGTACGACGTTGATCTATAGGATCCCTTGCAAGAGACCTACTGCACCCCGAGTAGCGCGAACCCATTTTGGAAGCTGAGGAGCGAAGGAGGATCTCGAGAAGGTGGGGGAGGATTGTCATCCTTGCTATCGTCATCTGAAGAAGGAATATTTTTAGAAGTAGAAGGGATAGAGAGAGGTTGCACATCCGTCGAACTAGGCTTGTAGGCCGATATATTTTTAGCAAACCTTACCTCTTATAATGATAACATTTTTGGATTTAGGTTGAAGAAGTCTATATCCGTTGACATATTCAGAATATCCAACAAAAATAAAATTTTCACTCTTAAGTTCTAAGGCTTTATGTTTCTCATCTGGAATATGGGCCCATTCTTCACTTCCAAAAACATGAAAGTGACTTACATCTGGTTTAATTGAGCTCCATGCTTCTTTTGGAGTGATATTCTTTAAAACCTTAGTAGGAGTGCGATTTATTATGTAATTTGCATAGTTAATTGCTTCTGCCCAAAAATTAAGACTAAGTCATTTAGATTGAAGCATACAATTAGCCATTTCCTTTAAGGTGTGATTCTTCCTTTCAACTACACCATTTTGTTGTGGAGTAGATGGAACATTATGTTGCAATTGAATTCCATGCTTAGTGCAAAAGTTGATGAATCTTTTGTTAACATATTCTCCACCATTATCAAATCTTAGCTTAAGAATTTGATGTCCAAATTGTTTCTCAACAAAGGCCTTAAAGGCCAAGAACATGTTAAAGACTTCACTCTTGAGTTTTAAGAAGTATTTCCAAGTGCGTCTGGAGAAATCATCAATGAAAGTTAAGAAATACTTGTAGCCAAAGAATGAAACAACTGGAAGTGGACCACATAAAACACTATGCACAAACTATAAAGGGGTTGAGGCATGCCAAGAGGCACATTTTTCAAAACTATCTCAGTGATGTTTTCCGAGTACACATCCAAAACAAACATCGTCTCTGCAATATACCATAGGAAGACCTGTCACCATATTTTATTTACATATATTTTGAAGAGAGAGATAGTTTAAGTGACTAAATCGTTCATGTCAAAGTTTGCTCACTTCATCATTATGAGCAACAAATACCAAGGGAAGAGTTGATGACCCAAAGTTGTTAAACTTATACAACCTTGTAGAATCATCAACAATGCCAATAGCTAAAATATGTCTAAGATCTCTTAGGTCCTTAATTACAACATCATGAGGTGAAAATTCAACAATTTTACCTTCACCTGAATGAGTTATCCAATATACAGATAAAATATTGCAGGATAAGTTAGGAACACATAATACATCATTAAAATTGACCATTGTCTAGATGAATAGTTCAAATCTCTACAACGCTAAGAGATATATCATCACCAACATATATATGTTTGGTGTTACAATCATTTAGAGAAGAAAACATGGCTTTGTTTTTAGCCATGTGATAAGAAGCTCCAGAATCAATGAGCCACTCACGAGAATGAGAAGAAGAAAATACATTTATTACATAACTGGATAGAGATGCTTGAAAACCACATGAAGAATGTGTTATTCCTGGAGATGAAGTTAAAGTTGAAGAGTGCTCCAAATGGATGTTATGCTGCTTCATGATTTCTTCCAAGGCTTCTATCTTCTTAAAGCATTTGGATTATAAGTGGCCATCATGATTACAAAAGTTGCATTGTCTATCAGTGCTCTTCCCTTTGTTTTTATTTGCCTTATCATTTTGCTGAATTGATTTTTCATTTTGAGACTGAAATTGCTTAGGACCCTTGTTTGGTTTAGGACCATTCTTTTTAGGATGTTTCTTCTTATGATTCTCTGAATTTGGTTGCTGTTGGGCTGCTAAGGCTTTCTTAGAAGAGTTTTCAGTATTAAGAAGACCAAGATGTAAGAGTTTTTCTTTCCCTCTTATTAAATAATCACAAAAGGCATCAAAAGAGGGGGACTTGTAGGCTTGTCCTTGAGAAATAAAGGCTTCTCGAGTAGAATGGAAGGTGGAGACAAACACAGAGTAGGTTGGTCCTAATTTAGTAAGAATGGAATAGAAAAGGCTATCATCTTCTTTCTTAACCTTAACACCAAGAGAAGTCTAATGGTCTTGAAATTTGACAAAAAATCTTCAATGGAAGAAAAATTATTGGTTTCAACGTAAGCAACTCATTTTCGAGTTGATGGGCTATAATTTCATTTTTAATTCCAAAAACTTTATTGAGTTGTTTCATTGCTTCATCGAGGGTATCAATTTCTGCGATATGGAATCTAAGGTCTGGGGAAATAGGCATCCCTATCAACCCACGTGTTTTATCTTGCTTATTTTCTCATTTGGCTATCTTATCTTCATCTTTAAGTTTATATACTTGGCATGAGACTATTCTATAAACACCTTTACTTCTAAGTAAATCCACAATGTAGGATAACCATTGGAAGTAGTTGGTGCTGTCAAGAATAGCTAGGCATGCACTTTCCATTTAAAGAGAAATTGAAGCTGAAGATACTGAAACTAAGTGTTCCAATGGAAAGATCTCAAAAATTTAGGCTGATTAAAAAAAACAGCTTTTGAATGAAGAAGTTATGGTTTTTTGAAGAAAATTTGTTGAAGATGCCGACGAACTACGTGAATGTGGAAAGTGAATGATAATGCTATATTTAAAAAAAATTCACCCCCCGACCCCCCCCAAACTTAATCTAATTAGCTCACTTAAAAACAAAAAAAATTATGTGATCCACTTTTATAAATAAGTGAAAGTCACTTTTACAATGTTACTTTATGAACTACCCACTAAATTGTAACTTAAATAAAAGATAAAGTGGCTTCAGAATTATAAGTGATTCACTTTTTATAATAGGTGAGAACACGTTTACATAAAGTAACTTTAAAACATAAGTTACAAGTGTTTTTTGAAAAAGTAACTCAACAAAAAAAAATACTTGAATCCAAGACCTTTATTCTCATAAAGTAACTTTCGACCAAATGAGCTAGTTTAAAAGGTTAGTAATTTTTGGAAAGGAGGAAGGGTTTTTTTTTTTTTTGTTCACTGAAGCTTTGGAGTGTGTGCTTACTTGAAAAACTTTTTTTCCCTACAAAACAAAACAAAAAAAACACACAACCCAAAAAGAACATGCAAAAGAAATCCAAGCCTTACGGCTTAAAGTTAGATTTGGCTAGGAACTAAATATTTTCCTCAATGTTTTTATTTTTCTAAGATCACACTAAGGCGCGACGAAAAGCAACATATGCGTGAGAAAAATATTTTCTTTTTGTTTCTGATCTGCCCAGATCACACAAAGTCACGAGACAAAGAGCATACGTAGAAATGAAAGGTATAGATCCAATAATAAAAATAGAGAGATAAATAAACCGAAATAAACAGAGATATAAACAACTAAAACTACAAATAAAGACTATATACCTCCAGAACTTAAAAATGACATAGTTAGGGCTACCAGAAACATTTTCAAGTGAAACAAAAGGGGTTCCTCATTGAAATAGTTTCTCCTAACACAAAAGATTGGTCCTCTTGGCCCAAAAGTGGATGTAGTTGTACCGGATTCAGATTTGGATCACCAACAGATGCGGCCCGCAAATAGCTCTGATACCATGTAGGAATTTACAGGGTAAGTTCCTTAGATATAACACCAAGGGACACCACTCACAAATAGATCACAAATCGGTACACTAGTATTCTTGATGTGATTAAAACCCTCAAAGCGGGAAACAGTCCACAGCCTGAGCCAACGCGACCACTTCAAGCAATTTATTAATGTAAAAGAAGAAAATTTACATAAGCTTCTCTCATGAAAGGTCACCTAACAAATGACCCTCCATGCTCTTTAAATAAATAGCATGGACCAATCGGATGTTAAGCCACGGATCAAGTGTCGGTAATACCAAGGAGAGAATGAACCGTCGGATCACTTCATGTCTAGAACATATCATGACTATCGAATTGTAAGTTAAAAAAAGTACATACTAAAGAAACACACTTTACCTAACTATACACTAGACCAAGTTGTACTTAATTATTTCCTATGTGTCGGAATATCCTAACAGGAGCAACCTTCCAACTATTAAGTCTTGCAGCAAATGCACCCCAAGTAGGTGGCAATCCTAATAGGGCAATGATCACAAGTTCTTTGTTTGGAACAATTTCATCAATGGCCAAAAGATCATCCTTGATTCTTGTTATCTTTATAGAGAAGGATGCCACTATGTCTTATGTAGTCATCTTTGTGGTCTTTAGCTCATTATTCATACTTGCTACTTGACCAATGTTCTTAATAGTAAATAACTTTTACAAAGCTTCATACATTTCCTGAGCATGGTCGATGTTAGTAATGAATGGGACAAGGTTGTCCTTTATTCATTCTACCATTAAAGTCATGGCCACCAATTCTAGTTCACTGAATTTCATTTTTTCAACATCATTGGCATTAGGGGAATTTTGAGGTCTAAAATAGGCCTCCTAAGGAAATTATAAAATAATAGTGGAAATAATAAAATAATATTATATTACATCATCAAATTTTAGAGGGAAAAAATATAAAACTATTTTTCAACTCGTATTTTCAACTTATCTCCCTATAGGTTTACTCAAATTTCGAGTGGAAACATTCATTGGATGCATAATTTGATTCATCATCCAAGGATTACCCATGTTGCATACTTTCGATGGACCCTATTACATGAAAATTGAGAAATACATGAACAATGTGATTGCAATCACGTTTTTTTCATGTATTTGTCATTTTTCTTGTAGCAGGATCCATTGAAAGTATGCAACATGGGTATTCCTTGGATGAGGAATTAAATTTTGCACCCAATGAGTACTCCCGCTTGAAATTTGAGTAAAAACTTAAGCAGCTAAGTTGAAAATACGAGTTGAAAAAATAGTTTTATTATTTTATTATCTCTTAATCATTTTCCCTTTTTACTCCAAAAATGATGAATCATCCCCCATGGTTGACATCATCATCTTGAATCCTATTTATTATTATAAAGTTTAATTTGGTTGTACATTTTCTTAGGAGGCCCATTTTAGACCTCAAAATTCCCCTAATGAATCCTCTGTAGGCTTCTTTACTTTTCCTTTAACCAAGTCTAATACCTTTTTCTTTTCAAGGATGAGATCAATCCTCTTCTTCCAGAGCCTGTAGTTTGAGGCTCCTTCAAGTTTGTTCTCTCCTTTGATTTTGTTAGGTATATTCCTTGAATATAGTAGACTCCTTCCTTGAGATAATCGTTTGGAAATTTCCTTGATCAAGTGCTTGAGACTGCCTTTTTCTTCCTCTTTCACCAAAGCTCTGATAGCATGTTAGAAAATCAAAAAGGAAAAAATATTTTCTTATTCTTGATAATTATTTGTGATGTTTCTTGTTATTACGATTCATTATATCTTCTTTATTTTAGGTCATCAATCAATTACCAAAGCAGCAACACATAAAACAATAGATACCAGATGTAGGCACTATGCCAAAGAACCCACCTTGAGGGGAAAACCCAGTTAAGAAATTACTCCTTTCATTACTATTCTTTGAGAGTATTCACCCTAGACAAATACCAAACCTTCCCTCCACACCAAGTCAACCTCCCAGAATTTCGACCCCTTTCCAGCAACTTCGACTAGGCAGTAGCTTCTGACAACAATGAAACTTGGAAGAATTCGATCTCCCAATATAGGGCACGAAATAGAGAGAGAGAGGCACCAAAATTTCAATTTTATTCTTCTCCTTAGACTCCACCCAACTCACATTTCCTTTGGCTTTCCGACAACAAACTTCACATTTTTCTTAGTTACAAGAGATATCAAACTTCTTATGAGAGAGTGTGTTCCAAATGAATTCGATGTACTTCTATTTATAGGTTTCATGTGAGGTTGAATTAGTGTCCTTAGGCCGACTTGATCTCTTTTAGGTTGACTTGGTGTGGAGGATACATGAATTATATTTGACTCAATACTTAACCTTTGTGCATGATTCAAAAGCCCAAGAAGGGTCTCTTTAAAAGTACAATGACTCTATTGACTCAGAATAAAGCCTAGAAGTCCTCAATGGGGACTTTGACCTAAAACATGGTGACCCAGGCATGAAACCCATGCTTTAATAAGTCCAATAATAATACTAATAATTTGTTTCTTTATTATTTTGACAAGTACATTACAAGATGACTCAAATACATTAAATGAACCTAGTTACATTTTCCAATGTGTCTTAGGTCTTGGAATTCGTCATTTGAAGATTATATAAGAATATAATTCGTGTGGGCCTTCCTCTCAAGAGGAGAGGTTTTGGCCCTGCCTTGCAACCTACATTTTGTATCCTCTTGTCTCATATATCTTCATAGTTTGGTAGTTGTTTGATGATAAGAAGACTAATAATAATCAAGAAAGAAACTAACTAGGAAGTACATTAAGTCAAGTAAAATAACATCACAAGCAATTACCAAATAAGAGAAATCACCCTAATCTAGCTACCCTTGATTTCTCAACATGGTATCAAAGCTAAGGTGACAACAACAAGGAAAGGCAGCTTGAAGATCATCCATTTGAATTGAAGAAAGATACATAAGGGTTGAGGATAAGAATAGCATCAAGGAAATCAAATTAGAAAGCATCAAGGAAATCAAATCAAAGAGCATCAAGGAGGACCATTCATCACATCATCACAACTCTTGGAAGAAACGAAAAGAGGACCTCAAAGATGCTACCCCAATTCAAAGGACTCCACATTTGAAGCACCTTGGGAAGCCTCAAAATTCTACATTATCATCCAAAGGAAGGAAGTATAAGCAGTGTCATCATCATCAAATAAATAAAGGTGATATCCCTCTCATTCAAGAAAGAATCACATCTCAAGCATACTTGAAGAAAGAAGGTCATCAATGAAGAAATCATCATCAAGAAGGCATCAAGTTGAAGATATCATCATCAAAGGAGCATCTTCACTTGGCAAGTAAGTATTCTATATTTTATGTCTCAATCTACAATTTCTTCTTACTACAAGGAGAACAACAAATTGGTTGGGTCATTGAATTACCTTTCATGGAAGAAGAGAATAGATTTGATCCTCATAGAAATGGAAGTTAGTGAATCTGTCATAGGATCAATCAAACCTCCTCAAGAGAAATCTCAAGTGATATCAAAGTACATGAAAGGATAAATAAGGGCTCAAAGAATCCTTGTTGAGTCAATCAAGGATTCCCTAATCCCTTATGTAGCAAAGTTGAAGACATCGAAAGAGACCTATGAAAAATGGGTAGAATTTTTATCTGTAAGCATTGCAAGAGAAATTATATCGTTAAGAACTGAACTATACAAGATGAAGGTATCAAAGGAGGAAGGGGTAGCCTCCTACCTTATGAGGGTATCTCAACTAACATACCAACTACAAGAGCTCGGAGAAGTAATGCTTCTATAAGAGATTACCACCATTGTGCTCAATGCACTACCTGATGAATGGGGAAAGTTTGTATTAAGTATCTATGGAAAGAAGGAAACTACCCCATTCAACGACCTATGGTCATTATGAAAAACTGAGGAAACTTGACTGAAGGCTAAGAATGATATTGAATCAAGTGAACAAACTCAAGCATTTGAATCTATGACAGGGAAGAAAGGGAAGTCTCGAAATAAGATTCAAAAGAAAATTGATCTGTCTAATATTCAATGCTATGAATGCAATGAATATAGGTATTTCAAAAGGAATTGTCCTAAACTCACAAAGGACAACAAGAAGAGAAAGAAAACGAATGAAGCCCATGTCACCAAAGAAGTAGAAGAACCTGAAAAGAAGAATTCAAAGAAGGAATAAGTAAAAGACCTCTACTATGACTAAGAGGCATGGAAGGATATCTAAAGTAGAAGTCTATATGATTGAAACAATCATAGTACAAGATAGAAGGAAAGTATCTCATGGAATCTTCATTGGAAGCATAGAAGGATAACCAAAGTAAGTAGTTTATATGGTTGGATAAAGTCATCTAACAAGATAGAAGATGATCCAAGGGATCAAAAATATGCTCAAAAAAGTGTTTAAAATCTCTCGTAACCACTACCAAATCATATATCTCATCATTTTGATTCCAACGATGCTTGAATCTCCTATATTCGACAACATATATGAAAGTTATCATGTTCTGAAGTTTTTGGAAAACAATTAAAAAGTCAAATTGCAGGGTCGATTGGGCATGGTGTATGATGACATGGTGTTGACATCATCAGCTGAATGTGAAAGTACAATGGTCAGGTGGGCCAATCCCGTGTTGACACATGGCATGATCGTACAGGTCAAATTGGTGAAGTTTGATTGGTTGTTGTGATTTGGGATAGGCCAATCAAAGGTTTCCACATGGCCGAATAGGAGGCCTCCAAGTAACTTATGGTCATTGGCTAAAATTTTGTTAACAGACCGATCAACCTTGGTGGGGTTTGACGCCATGACCTCTGGAAGGCTAACCATCAGACCTACCAATGGATCATGTGTTGGTTCTTAATATATATAATGGATTGGTTATATTTAAGTTTAACTCTCAGCACGTTTTTTTTTTTAGGGGGGGGGAGGTGGGGGTGGGGGGAAGGGGTGGGGAGTTGTCCCACAACCCCTAGACCCATGTTAATACAGTAACCAATGATAGACACGGCAGGAGTTGGAACCTTTATGCAACCAAGTTCCAGTATCGGTGGGTCACGTGGCCTCCGTCCCGCATCACTGTTCACTTTATTACCACATGACCAAATCTAAGGGTGGATGAGCAAGAGCGTGGCCCTGGTGGCACGATTAATGATTTGACATTTTGCACTATTTGGCGGCGGAAATGTCATCAAACCCAGACCAATTTGTCGGTGCTTGGAGGTTCCTCCAAAGACATAATTTGTTTCCATTCTTTACAGAGAGTTCATTTTGCAGGACAGTTAGCAAGGAAATGAACAAGGAGGCCTAAAATGGCCATTTTTCAGCCTTTTTGAGCCTAAGAAGATCCTACACAAGAGTTTTTAGGTGTTTTGGATGCAATGGAAGCATTGTTTTTGTGATTTGAACATTGTATTTGATATAATTGACATTTTGAGCATATAATTTAAAGGGCCAACTCTGAAAGTTGGACCGAGAGATGTAGCCCAAGAGGGGTGAACTTTGTCATCAAATTGTTGTTTTGTGATGTTGCATGTTGTCTATTTTTATTTATTTAATTCTACAAAACTTAACTAAGTTTAATAAGTTTATGTGCTTTTGCAATTTCAATCCATTACCCATAAGACATAAACTGGCTTGCAAACTTTTTCAAGAAACCTTCAATTTTTAATTTCAGATCAATTTGGTATCAGAGCATGGTTGTTTTGAAGGTTTGACAGTTTTTGCAAGTGTTTTCTTGAATGATTACAAGGTCTAAGTTGAGAAGAGGAGGAGTTCTTGAAGAACCAAACCCTCAAATTGTTTTAACGAGGTATCAAACTCCACAAACTACACCAATCATGGCACATGAATAAGGACATGAGCTTATGTCTAAGGATGAGAAAGCTTTAGAAAGGCTTTCTATGATATGTCAAAGATAGTAAAAGTGTTGTACATAGAGGGGAAAACAAGGTTGGAAGGAGAGAGTTCAAACCATCCAAAAGGTAATGGTGGTGATGGGAGCAAGCCTCCACCTCCACTTCCTCCTTCAACTCCATCTACACCTCCATCCTCACCTCCTTCTTCACCTCCTTCATCTCTAAAAGGAGATGCTAAGTCTCCTTTGATTAAGCTTGATGTCAAGTTTGAATTCCCCATGTACAATGGGGAAGTAAATGTTGAAAAGTTGGATAATTGGGTTTGTCAAATTGAAGTATATTGTGGGATTCTAAGGATTGATGATGATGTTACAAAGGTCTAGCTTGATTCTCTTTGTTTGGAAAGTGCAGCCGTCATCTAGTGGGAAGCCAGAACTCAAGAATATTTGAAGAAAAGTGGTAAAATTATCTCTTCTTGGAATGATTTTATAGTTGCATTAAGAAGGAAATTTTATTCATTAGCTTACATGCAAAAAACAATTATGGATTGGAAAAATTTTAGACAAGCTAAAGGCCAGAGTGTCCAAAGTTACACACAAGAATTTAGAAGAAGGGCTTTAATCTTGGGTGTTGATTTGTCTTGACAAGACACTCTCCTTAAATGCATAGGTGGATTACATATTTATTTGAGACATACTATACTTATGTGTAATCCCACCAATCTAGATGAAGTATGTGTTCAGGCAACTTATTTAGAATCAAGAGGAAAGAATGTTCCTCAAGGGACTACTAAGAAACCATCCAAATTTGGAGACAAAGAAAATGAGAAGTTTAAAAGTAAAGGCAAAAAGAATGCTACAGTCAAGAAATATCGAGAGAAATTCGCATGTAAACATTGTTCAAAAGAATGCCATGATGAAAACCATTGTTGGAAATTACATCTAGAAATGAGGCCAAATAAGTTCAATAACAAGGGGAAACAAAAGATTGTTGCTACAACTCAACAAGATCTAGGATTTGATTCAGGTGATGAAACCAAAATCAAAGCCATGGGAATAAAACGTAAAGCTTCTAATGCAAATACTAATTCTTCCGTAAGCCTATTGAGTCTCAAAATGATAAAGAAATAAGTGACCTTTTCCATATGAGGGTCATTACAAAACATAAAAAAGTTGATACATTGTTTGATAGGATCCCAAGTCAAGTTTATCTCTGAAGCAATTGTCAAGGAACTAAATCTAGAAACTACAACTCATACTAAACCTTACCCTTTGGGTTGGGTATGTGAAGATGCCAAATTGCAAGTGACAAGAAAATGCAAACTCAAATTCACCATCACTGCTAATTTTATAGATGGGGTAGAGCTTGATGTTGTACCAACTGACATATGTGGAATTGTTTTAGGGAGTCCATACTTGTATGGCTGAAAAACCGTATTCTATCGTTATGAGAACAAATATCATCTTTTTAAATATGGTGTTGAGTATATTGTTTAGAGCACATCTCAAGAATATGAACTTATCTCTTGTTAGTGTTGGTTAGATGAAAAGGCTTGTAAATGCTACTAAGAATTTTGTGTTCTTAATTATTAAAGCTAAAGATATTGTTGAATCTGAAGCTTTCACAGGATGTGATTCTAAACTCAAGAATGAATTGGTTGAAGTTGTTAACACTTATGACAAGATGTTTCGGGAACCTGAAGGATTGCCTCCTAAAAGAGGAATCCAACATGAGATTCACTTGCAGCGAGATGCACCACTTCCAAACATTGGCATGTATAGAATGTCAGTTTTGGAGAATGCAGAAATAAATAAGAAAATTCAAGAGTTGCTTGAAAAATCTGTCATTAGGCCTAGCCAAACTCCTTGTGTGTCTCCTATTGTCTTCGTTCCAAAGAAGGTGTTATCTTCAATAACAATTAGAGATAGTTTGGAGTTATTTTTTCAAACTAGCAATGTTATTAGAATTTTAGAAAAATAAAATAAAATAGATGTACAAAGTGTCAATTTGGTCACCTAGTTAGTGTGTAGAGTCAACATGAGCCTAAGTGGGGTCCACCATATGAGTCAGGTTCCAAATCATCGTTTGTGTTGGTCTCACTTGTTCATGTGTTTCATTTAGCCAATAAGTAACTTTTGTCCAAATTCGTAGTAAATTCAATTATGAGAATAGAGTATTTGCTACGAAAGTGCCCAAATTTCCATAGCAAATATGTCACACCTGCCACCTGTTTTGCTACGAAACCCAAAACCCTGCTGATTAGTAATGGTTAAAAAAAAAATCATGGGTATGATTCACGATGGAGTATCATTACATGTTAGATTTCACCTTTTTTATTGTTATCACCAAAACGTTCACACTACAAAGCATTCTCCATCATTTTCCTTTCATTTTGAGTTGGTTTTGATGTCATAGGGAAGTCTAGCTGTCCTAAGGAGAAATTGCAGGTGGCAAGAAGGATCTCATCATGTGTTCTAGCCATGGAGCAAAAGAAGCAATACAAAGGAGGCTCTGTGGTGCGATATGAACCCACTGACATGAAGCTTTTGGAAGAAGACCCTGTTTACAGTCATTCGTTTGCCAATGTTGGATGCCTTCGTTTTTTCCAGAAGTTGCAGGGTTTCCATGGACAGATTGCTAAGGATTTTTCCATGAATTTAACAGGAATAGAAACAAAGGTGGGTATGTTGAATTTTGTAGTCTTCTGTGATACAATTTCATGTGCTATAGAGATTCCCAGGTCTGGTGAGATGTGGTTGAAGGTTCAGAAGTTCCAACTACTCAATTGTGATCATTTTCTCAAGGATGAATACAAAAGGAAAATTGGGCTACAGGAAGACAAAAATAAGTTGAAGAAACAAGTCAAAGGATTGGAAACTCAAATAGAGATGATCAAAATTAAACTCTCAAAAAAAAATCTCAAGCTCATAGTTGAAGTAACAAGCACCCCTTGAGTATGGTTAATTCCTCATTTTTTTCCCCTATAATATGCTAAACTAATAGTTTCAGCAATATACATGGTTATGCAAGCTATAAGGAGTGATAAGAAGGTAGGAGAAATCATAAGTAATCCAAAAATCAGGGAATTCAAAATTTTGTAGCAACTCCCCATAGTTAAGTCGAAAATTTGCTACGAAACTATTGTAGCTTATCATTGAGGAAAATGCAAGAGAAAATTTTAGATAAAGGAGTTCTAATGGCATGAATTTAGCTAAAATACATGAGAGTACACTTTAGAGTTTGCAATAAGATCAGAAAAAGACCAGAAGAATCTTTTTTGTAGCTTGCTACAAAATTTTGTTACGAAATTGTCAAATGGCGTTTTTATTTGTGTTATAAATTTTGATTGGGCATCAGGCAATAGGGAAATCACATGGGTTACAGATCCCAAGGGTGTCCACATCATCAGATCAGAACTCTTATTTTTCAGGAAGACAAGTCAACAAATTCAACTAGGTCAACACATCCATGTGGCAGGAGCACATCAGTAGTCCAGCACACTCAGCATTTAGTCGAATTTGATAAGTCTCAACAACAGAATATTTGTGGGTTCATAAATTGATAGAATCCTATTTGAATTCAAATTGTATTAATACAGAAGATCCTTAAGAAATCTCAATATGCTTTGTAAGTCAAATAAGATTATGTTTCTTAGTATGATGATCGAATCTAGCCCTGGGTGCCAAGTTTTGTAATTAATGATAGATGGAGATATGTTTGTATATATTTGTAGTTTTTTTTACTCTGCAATGGGATAGACAATGTGAGAAAGACCACTTTTGTAAATTTTTATCCAATTAATATACATTTGCAACATACTATGTTTTTAACGTGAGATTCAATTTGGTTTTATTCCATCCCTTCATGTTTTAATGTTATTATCAACTTTCATAGCTTGTTTGATTACTTGGAATTCAATGTAATATTGCTCCAACTTCCTTCAAATTTGTTGTGATTAACTAGCTATAAATTTTTATTTCATATTAGTTAAGCCAAAAATGTTGCAGCTTCCTATTGTGGTCGCAACCACCACCCTATTAAAACCTGATCTGGTAGAAAATTTGAATGGGTCCCTTAGAATTTTGATCTTTCATTTCTCCAAATGTTAACTCTCTAAATGATCTGTTTTTATCCCAGGGATTTTAACTCTCTTCCGAGTCAAATCATCAATGCTTAATGGTTAAGACCCCCTAAATAAATATCTGCAGCATGAGTCATTTATAACCCAATCTAGCCCTTCATTCATATCCTTCATCGGGACTTTTTCAATCCTTATAAACCTTCATGGTGCTCTATGCCCACACATATAACCAACCCCCACTCTTTACTATGGGTGTACTCAACCCACAAAACCTTCTATCGTGCCTTTATTTCTATTATAACACTTTTTTAATAGAAATACTTTGCAAGCACATTTAACTTGCCCTTTCTGCACTTTTTCGGTCTTTATACATTTCTCGATGCCTCCTTTTATCACTATCGCAATCTCTCAAGTTCCGCGGTTACATTGTTCCTTCCTCTTTTGCATCCGATAAGCAAGGACCTTTTAGACTTCAAATGCAATTAACCATGCCCATTTCCTTTCGAGTCCGTCGTTACATCGCTTATCACAATCACTGGTCCGCTCCTCCATCACAAATTGCAATCAGTGGAACCCATGGCCCATACATGAGGTGTTCTGCGATATGGCAGACACGCCGAGATTATTAAGCGTAGCACATATGGTTTCGGGTCCGAAGTCCATCGCAAATCGCAATCGGTGGAATTTAAAGCTTATACATAAGGCGCGATGCGATACAGTGGACCCGATGGGACTATTAATCATAACACATATGATTTCGGGTCCGCTCCCCAATCGCAAATCACAATCAGTGAAACCCAATGTTTATACATAAGGCACGATGCGATATGGCAGACCCATCGGGATTATTAAACACAACACATATATCTTCGGGTCTGGCCAATTGCAAACCACAATCGGCGGGACGAGGGGCGATGTTGCATATGACTGCCCGCTGCAATGTGCGATTACGACTTGATCGCATCGCAACCTTGGCTGAAACAAGGGTCGATTCTTTCACACTTGTTCCTTTTGATTTTATAGAAGTTTTATTGAGAGCAAGATTTGTGTTTTCAGGGATGTTTGTCATGTTTCTCATAATCTTAGCTAATATGAACTATTTTTGCAGGCGATGACCAAGAGAAGAAAGGCGAGTTCGAGTGGACCCGGTAACGGATAAATGCAATTTATATCAAGGTGACACCTCTGCACCACCGATGTCGATATTGCAAAGACATACTATGTAAGAAAGGGAGACGAACTGCCATAGTGCATAGTGGAGGCATGCTCTATGACAAGAGGAAGCACTCATGACATCACTGATCCATCATAATGTTATTACCTCCAAACACACCTTCAATCATGCCAGATGTGGGATGATGAGTGCAGTGTCTTCAATTTCCTTCAGGAAATAATAGGGGATAATGTATGTTGAATACAAGTGCAAAGAGATAACACACAGTCATTCGCTTTTAATCAACATCTATTCATTTCCCGAGGAAATGAAGCACTCCAGCAGATATACCTTCTACGTGTCAGCCATTTCACTGATCAATTCTACGTCTGTTTATTTTATTGTGTATATGGAAAAGAGCAGGAAGGTGGAAAGTCGGGGGGGAGACAGAGGGTCAGTCTTTTCTGCATAAGTATTACCTCCAGAGATGAGTATATGACTTTTTTTTAGGCGGAACAACTTTTGGATTTAGTGTGCTAATAAACAAGACTGTTTGGGTCAAGAAGGAGCCTTTTTTCCGATTTATCTTCCTTTTCTTTCATGTGTTTGGAATCAGGGTGTTATTGCTAGCATAAATATAAATATGTTTTGTTTTTGTGTATATTGATAACAAACAGTTCGTGACTGGTCTTGGTTATTCAAATATGATTTGTTATCATGGTTAATTCATGAGCGGTTGTTGATTCGAAACCTTGTTAAACATCAGTTGCAAGTTTTATCTTTATGGAAAGGAATGTGTATTCTTATATAAGTAATTAGATTGCAATTAAGATTTAATATATCCTTGTCCATCTGTGAACGAGTAATTGATTTGTTTGGAATTTGAATCTATATATGATGTTTAATCTCTTTTTAAGGATAGATTAGAATAGTTAGGACTAGCAGAAGTAGTTAGAATCAGTATAGATAGGATCTAATACATATAGGTTAGCTGTTTATTTTGTTGATTTAATGGAAGTCTTCCTCTGGGAGCAATCTTTCAACCCCTATAACAGTTTATGGGATCCTTTAAAACCCCTTGGAACTAGCCAATCCAAATGAAAGCGGATCTAATTGGGTCTGCAATCAGGTTGGTTCCCTTTGTTGGCATAACGAAGTTTCACCCCATCAACAAATTGGTGCTAGAAGGAGGGCCTAAACCTCCGTCCACAGCTTTTCATGATTTCATATATAAATGTTGCGCATGGATTCAAAAATATTAATGTATGGATCTATTGACATGGTGAATTTTCGTTATATCAACAAGGGGAACTAACCTGATCACAAGCCCCAATTAGACCTGCTTTCATTTGGAATGGCTAGTTCCAACGGGTTTTAAGGGACCCTGTAAACTATTAAATGAGTGCTGATTGATTGCTTATGGGAGAAGACTTCAATTAAATCAACAAAATAAACTAGCTAACCTATATGTATCAAATTCTATCTAAACTATTTCTAACTACTCTAGTCTATATCCTAACTATCCTAACCTATCCTGCAGGAGAAAAAAAAACAAAGGAGGTTAAACATCATATATAAATCCCGAGTCCAAATGAATCAATTACTGGTCCACTTAAGAACAAGGTTGTATTAAATCCTAATTGCAATCCAATCATTCATACAGGAATACATATTCCATTTTATGGAAGGAAATCTTGCAATTGATGTCCAACATAGTTTCGAATTAGCAACCTTTCATGATTTAACCATGATGTTGAATCATATTCAAATAACCAGACATAACCATGAATTGTAAGTTATCAGTATACAAATATACATTTGAATTTATCTCAGCAACAACATTCTGATCAAAACACATAAGAGGAGGAAAATCAATTTGAAACAGAAGCTCCTCATTGAACCAAGAAGTCTCTCTTTATTCACAATAAATCAGAGTTGTTTTTCTTTTTTCAAACAAAAAGCCCCTCTCTCCTATCTGGAGGTAATACTTATGCAACCCTCAACGACCCTCCCTCTTCCATGACCTTTCATTTTCCCCATTTGATTACATAGACTAGCGTATACAGATGAGAACGGTCATTAATTGCTAACACATCGAGGTCACCCTTGGTGGAGCGTTCTACTTCCTAGGGAAATGAATGGATGCCTTTGGAACAGAGGAGGACTACGTATCGTCTCCTAGAACCTATGTGGAGTGGCTATCATTCTCTGTCATTTCTTGAAGGAAACTAAAGATGATGCACTCATTGTTGAGAATGCAACAAGATGATGGAGCTTAGTGAAAAGAAGTCGCCTTCACTAAGTGGACTCGTTGGGAAAGTTTTGGCACAAAGTCTATTTTTAGACATATGGATCATGGTCTATGAGTTACAGGATGTTGTTTATGGATGATTGGTCATGTTAGTAAAAATAGATGGACTTCTATTTTTAGACAACAGCGGAGGTACTGTTAATTTAAATATAGAACAGTCGAATATTATTAGCCCTTAATAATATTTGGTCTCTAAACATTATCTTATTCTCTTGGAGCACTTCAGTTTGAGCTACAGATGTGGCACATGCAGCTGCCATAAGGATATACGTGGTTCCTATGGGTTAACTTGAGCTATTGCATGGAGGACTTCAGTGATTGAGTTATGTGGAGTTGGATCAAGAGTTGATGGAGTTGTGTTCAGTTTGACTTAGTTGAACTAGTTGTAGTTAGTCTAGCTAGAAAATAGACTAATGTTGAGTGGTGTGAATTAGTTATTAATTAATTCACTAATTATTAACTCATAAAGAAACTGAAGAATACATCAGTTAACTCAGTGCATGGACAGTTCAGTGGAGACAAGCCGTAGAGGTGAGTGAAAGGGCAAAAACAAGCTATCAGATGTGACTATGTTGTGCATGTGATTTGCACAATCAAATGGGATTGATTGCCAATGAGGATTGCGTAGTGTTACCAAGGAAACACGTGAATGGATCAGCCATTCTCAGTATTCTCTATGAAGGATTGCGCAGTGGAGGCAGGCAAGCAGTGGAGGTGATTTGAGCCAGCGATTGTTTCAGATCTATGTTGTATTGTGTGTAGCAGTGGAGCTAGTATTGTACTGTGTACTGTTACATGATCTCAATCAATATAATGCAAAGATAGTTTGGGGTTTTTTAGCGAGATGCTTTCCCCGTGAAAAATATTGCGTTATGTGCGATTGATGCTTCTATCTTCGCATGCAATTTTTTCTGCTTTTGCAATATTGATGATCAACGTAGATGAGATTATGTATTATGCATGTATTCCACAATAGTGTATAATCAGGATAATCTCGGTTGAATAAGTGTCATATTATTCATAAAATGTCTACATGGTATCAGAGCTGGTTGATTTGTAGAAGAGATTTCTACAAGATATCAAAGCGAAGTTGATCATCGGATCTATTATTCAGACAGTGTTTACATTTTATTTCTTCGGGCAGAGTCTGTAATCGGGCCAGGTAGCCTCTGGATTCCTCCTTCTTTTGGAAGGTGAGATATCCGGTGAATGCCCATACAGTAGATCTTTGTACAAGAAATACTTTGTTCTCACGAATTTTAGATCAGAAGTGGTTGAGTTTTGATTTGGTGGAATTCGAATTTGCAGCAATGTTTTCTTGGTGTCAAAGTTGAAATGTCTTTCAACGGATTGCGATTGGAGTATGCCCTTGAGGGAAGCTTGAACTATATTGCATGCAAGGACAGGATGGAGGTGGTGTTAGATGATAATGGGTTGAAGGAGTTCATAGATGTGGGTGTCCCAAAACCTACTGATGCTGCTCAAGTCACGGATTGGAAAAAGAAGATAGCAAAGTGTCGAAGGATTCTGTTGGAGGGCATGAGGGATCACATTGTGTCCAGCCTCCATGGAAAGGCTACTCCATACTTGATGTGGAAAGCGTTGGCAGATCTATTTCAAAGCAAGAGCGACCAGAGGAAGTTGGCGCTCAAGGATAAACTCAGAAACATAAAGTGTGAGAAAGGCGACAGTATGCCCAAGTATCTCACGAAGTTCACCCAATGTCGAGATGAGCTGGGAAGTGTGGGGGTTACTGTCGATGATGAGGACTTGGTGAGCTTGGCTCTCCTTGGTCTTCCGAAAAGTTGGCATTCCTATCAGGACTCTGTCAATGGTCGGGAGAAGTTGCCAGGATGGGAAAGACTATGGTCAGATCTTGT